>JANAVB010028098.1:0-20922 GCA_029216955.1 Iris pallida
GTGTGTGTCTATGAATATAGAGTGTGAGTGTGCGTGGGTCTTCAACTGCCATGTGGCGCTCCTAAGAACTCAGTTGTAAATATGCACGTACTTCACTGATGTGGGGTTATGGCTGATTGCCATATGGCATACTGTTGAGATTTGCTGCTGGAGAAGATTCTGGGCTATTTAAAGATTGCTCTTTGACAAGATTAGGTCTTCAACATGTGGTACACGCCGATAGTTCGAATATCTCACTTTGTTTCAATCAACGAGATACTCGTGCCTGGGAATCACCATCCTAGAAAGCGCATATTGTCGTCGTGGGAGAGAACTAGAGTAGGAGATTCAAAACATGGCATGGGAACAGAGACTCATGCACCTAGGGATGGCTCGTGCTTGAGAAACTCGAATGGTACGCACCTTAGAAGAAACTCGGTGGCACACGCTTGAGTTAACACGTGCCCTCCTTATTTGAGTAGTAAATTGTTTTCGAGATGATGGACTTCATCTTTTGTGCCAATTGTCGCCTTTGTATGAGGATAGAAGCGTTCAACCAAAGGTTCGAGAACATCAGCTTTTTTATTGAATACTGTCTCAGGGTTGAGGTGTAACAGGTGCGTGTAGTAAGCGCGAGTGACGTTTCTGCTGAGTATCATTGGGCACATGGGTTATGGAAATTTTTTTGCTTCTACAAGACCTCATTAAAGTTTTCTGACTTATGCAGAGTTAGAAATACTTTGAACAGAAGTATGGCGCGTGGATCTTCTAGGCGCGTGTCTCCATGAGCGCAACTCAGACGAAGATGGCTATCAAAAAATCTTTTTGGGGATAAGCATTCGTTGATTTGGTTCAATCTTTTGCAAAGGTGGTAGGTATTTCATCTTCATCTCGAAACGCACATTCGAAAGCCTATAAACATGCGCTTGCTCTGGGGAGAAAGACTCTTCCCTTTTTGAAATTTCTTTTCTTCTCCGAGCTTTTCATCTCCCCTCGTCGACTCTTTGTCTCCTCCAATTCTCGCCGACTTCTCCTCGCCATGGCACCCAAATCTGCTGCTGCTAAGGGAAAGGGAAAGCCAAGGCTCAGTCGTCTAAGGTGGTCACCACCACTATTGTCGATGAGCTAACCCACCCTGACGTTCGTCATGAAGTCGAGGGTAAGGCTTCTTCGATTGAGAATTTGTTCACAATCGTTTAATATCGGCCATCTGCCCAAGTCGAAACGTGGATGGGTTTTCTCCCATATTTCTTTGAACTAGTCGAAGTGCATAAACCCTCTTCTGAAAAGTTAAGGTTTGTGACATGCGCCTAAACTCATGCTCCGAGACTCATGAGTTTAGGCTCGCATTTGAAGTAGCCACGCGCCAAGTAAATTAGAATCCTTAACAAGAAATTTGAGTAAAAGTAAATTCGAGGATTGAAGCGGTGGAAGTTAATGTAGGAACTTTGAGCACATCTAGAGGGGGTAAATAGAAAGTGTGTGTGTACAGCAAAAAGATAATCACCAAAAAAAAACATATGTATAAGCAGTGTCACATATGATAAGTGCTAGGCAGATGAAAAAAACTATATAAAAATTAAATGCATAATGTAAAGAGCATCAGAAAAACAAACTCATGACACAGCGATGTATACTAGTTTCCCTATGGGAGGACTAATCCAATCTCGAGTACTCTTCTCGCTCGTTAATTCACTATGGAACAAGCTTTGAATCCAAAGCACTTGCAGCTCCTTACAACAACAAGTTTTTATCCGAAGGACTCGCAACCTTAATAAGACAAAACTTGAAAACTTGAACGTTTTCGGAAAGACTTGTTTACTAACTCGAACAAAACTCTAGATCAAACCAAAATAGCACTTGCTTGGCTAGGAGTTGTCAAAGGCTAGAAATGAAAATGTAAGGCTCTTTGAATGCTTTTAAATAGATATAAAAGAGAAGAATGAATTATTTGGAATAGAACTTCTTATTTATTTATAGCATTTTTTATGGGCATAACTCGACATGAGTTGGGATGCATATTGTTTGTAATTCAAAAGTTGATTGCAGATCTTCAGGAAGACCACATGACTTCAGAAACTGCCTGACCGAACTCGGTCAGAGTTTCGGCCGAACTCTGGCCGAACTCTAATGGTAAGTTTTCTGACTAATTTTTGTGTTCTTAATGAAGAACTTTTTTGGGTTCATTGGGTATTGGACTTTTTGGCTATTATGGAACATGAAGTAGAATATTTTTGTGGTTAGGTAGACTATTTGAAAATGGAGTTTAGTAGCATATCGACCTCACATATTGTCTAGACTTAATAAAGTATAAAATACAGAATAAAGTATGAAAAAAATCTTGATCAGCATCCGTAGTCTTTCTTTAACAAAGACGATGAATAGCGTTTGACATTTATTTGGAAGTTTTAAAGAAATACTTCAAAGATTACAAACGAGAATGTAAGAAGGAACTCCTAAACAAGAATCCTAATTAAACTTTTTTTTGTTTGGATTGAGACGGTGGAGGATTGCTTCTTTACTCCGTTGACGATCTGACGATGAGGGAGAACTGTTGGACTTAACTTTATTGGCTAAGGGGAACATTAAGAACTCTCTCTAGAATTCTCGGGCACTCTTGAGGAATGGAGGAACCAGCCTCTTGAATGGAGAAGAACTCCTCCTATTTGTAGTAGGAAGGAAAGACCAACACACGCGCCAGTAAGCGACATGCACGTAGGTCTTCAACTGCCACGTGGTGCTCCTAAGCAGAACTTAGTTTTAAATGCGCACGCACTTCACTGGTGTGGGGTTATGGCCGATTGCCATATGGCATATTGTTGAGATTTATTGTTCAAGAAGATTCTGGGATTTTTAAAGCTCGCTCTTTGACAAGACTAGGTCTTCAACATGTGGTGCACGCCGATAGTTCGAAGATCCCGCTTTATTTCAATCAACGAGATACTCGCACCCAGGAATCACCATCCTAGAAAGCGCATATTGTCGTCGTAGGAGAGAACTGGAGTAGGAGATTCAAAACATGGCATGGAAACTGTAACTCCTCTTCCCGAAATTTTGTGATATATTTTTATTTATTTGATTAGTTTACATTTAATTTTTCTATGATCATTGGAGTTGTGACTAAGCTCACAGGTGAGTTAAGACCATCTTGTTGTCACATGATCTCTAGATAGGGTCTATATGCATTCTATAGCTATATTATATTTTATTATAATTTTTAGACATTTTTATATATTTTTAAATATTTATTCTATGAAGATTTATATTTATGAATGACTTTCATAATTTATTTTGAGGCCATTTGTGACTATTTTGAGACCCAGTATTTTTCTTTAGGCTCTATTAGGTTAATATATTTTCTGTATTTTTACAATTTTTCTGGAATTTTTAGATAATTAAATATAGAAAAAACCTATTTTCTAAGACTTCTAGAATTTATTGTGCAAGCCTATGAGCATATATTGACCCCAAATATTTTTCTAGGGTTCATTATGCTATTTATATTTTCTAGAATTTTTCCATAATTTTTGGCAATATTTAAGTATTTATTCATTAAGTTTTATATATTTTAAAGGCTTCCAATATTTATTATGAGGCCATTTGGGACTAATATGAGATAAAACATTTTTAATTATATTCTAGAAGATTAAATGTATTTTCTATAATTTTCTACAATTTTTTGGATTTTTTTGATATTTATTTGGTGTTATTTGGAGTTAAAATGAGTTTTTAACGATTTCTGCATTTAAATTAACTAATTACACAGTCATCTGCACAGTCAGCTGTACAGTCAGCAATGGGCCCACCTATCGGTGCCCAGCAGCCCACCGATTCTCTCTCATATATATATATTATTATATTCGTTAAACCTAGAAATTTTAGCAGTTTTTTGTGGGAGAACTCATCTAGAGTTTCCGACTTCCCGAAGCGATTGCCGTCAACTCCGACGTGATTTTCGCGCACCGTTTTTTTTTGTTGGATTCATATTGAGGTAAATTTTTGAATATGTAATTTATTTTCATAGATATTATTCCTAAATTTCTGGAAAATTCGTATAGTGTCGGTTGTCCGAAACTTGACACATTTTCATGTTTTCGAGATTCCGGGAGAACCAGAAATCGAAATCACGAACCGTTTAAAGTTTAGGAAAGCTAGCACAGAGCTCTACGATAAATTTTTTCCAGAAATTATTTCATTCATTCAGTATTTTATTTATTCTGTTGAACTCAGAATTGATCGGTTGATCGCCGTTTTGGTCACGATTAGCCATAACGGCGATATCTTTTGACCAAACCATGATTTTGCGGCACAGTTGATTCCAGCACACTCGTGGCACTGAATTTACCAAGGTGCACTTTCAAAATCTAAAGTTCACAGCATTTGACTAAATAGTCAATGGTACATCTCGATTTGCGTGCCATGGTTTCCAAAATTGGAAACATGACTTTTGATGGCCAAACTTGCAGGTTTAGATTATATTCAGATTATTATTAGGTTAAATTAGGTTTTTAAGTGAATTATTCCAGAATTAATTATTATTAGATTAGTAACCCAACTAGCCTCTATTCCATAAATTTAGAACTAGAACATTATAATTGATTTATAGTTTTCGTGCACGGTTCATGGTGCGATATGTGTTATAGGTTGACAGCTCCTAGATCGGCATTCCCTCATCCTCGACTTGTGACTACGATTTGTGCAAGGACCACAGGCAAGTATACCTTGCCTTCCTCTATAGTTTTGTTTACATGCATTGTATTTCATTTTCCAGTTTTGACTGTTTATGGACATGTGCTTTTCGTATTATATTATTTTGAGTTGTTTTCATTACATATAGCCATGTTCATGTTTGGTCTTGTGGTTCACATTTGGAGTTTCTCATCAGTACCTTGCTTGAGTCGTGTCATAGAACGAGTACGTGTAATTGAACTGCTAAATCCTTGATATTGTTTCCTTGACACCAGAGAGTCCACACTCGGGACGAGGGTATTTTTTTTGATCTTTTTACCACTACTAAAATAACCCCTTTTAGCGACGTCAGAGTACGTCGCTAAAAAGGGCAAATCCGTCGCTAATTTCTATTAGCGACGTATGTAGCGACGAAACATGGATGTCGCTTATAGGCTTGTCGCAGATTACAATTTGGTCGTAATTCGTTGCTAGTTGCGACGACCCTTCTAGTGTCGCTAGACGTCGCTAATATTAGCGACAGATATCGACGTCAGCATACGTCGCCAGTATAGCGACGTAGGGCTACCCCTTAGCGACGCCATAAACTTTACATATGATGACATAGCATGGCAGCCACGTCAGCATATTAGCGACGCCTAGCGACAACGTTAGCGACGTTGGCTCTCAGGTGGTCATATACACGTCAGCATTATAGCGACGGATAGCGACGTTACGTCACTATTGTGCGACGTATAGTGACGTGTACAGGACGTCACAGAACGTCGCAGAACGTCGCTATACGTCGCAGATGTTAAAAAAATTAAAATAAAATATTTGGTATTTTTGTTATGCTGTGTGTCTGTGTTTACAGTGTGTCTGTGTTCACATACACACAGCATCACAAAAATACACATTATATTTTTTAAAATTTGGACAGCACCTCCTTTGTATATCAGATCATCGCTTATAACCCAGCGTAGGTATATTTGTCATTTCCGTCGCAGATCATCACAATTAACAGTCTTCCATCATAACAGTCTATAACTAATAGATGAATAACAGTCTCCCATGCATCATAACAGTCTACAACTAAATATCATACATGTACTCAAAGAAAATACCAACAAATTAAATATTATAAACATACATGTCCAACAAACGTACATGTCTAACAGAGTCAAATAATAATGAAAATCAGTGTACAGAACGGTCAATGGGCCCATAGGGCCAATAAATACAAATGATAAAAAAATATACTGGATCACTGAGGACCCCTGCCGCGCATCTGGGATAGAATGTAGTCATACTGCTCCTGGGTGAGCTGCACCGTAGGGGTAGGAGGTAGTACAATGTCTGGAGTCGGTGCCGTCGATGGACTGGAAGGACGTATCTACTCCAGCTCTCGCAGTCGCTCACCATAACTGGCAACGGTACTCACCACCCTCTCAGTACTCGCCTCAAGCGCCGAAACCTAAGTGAGTGAGGCAGACATGCTCCTCTGCGATCCCTCCAGCTCGACCTGTCTATGCTCTGTGCGCTGCGTAGACTCGGAGAGCGTGTGCAAGCTGGCAGCTGTAGCCTGATGCAGACTCATCAGCTCATGTATACTGCGCTCGATCGCATCAAATCGTCCGGTGACAGTCGGAGGGTCGGATCGTCGCTCGACCGCATCAGAAATCTGCTGCTGCAACTCGTGACGCAGCTCCTCGATCTGACGACGAATATCCTCAGCTCGTGACGACGCCTGCGAAGCCGGAGACTGTGCACTGACAGAGGGGGCCCGTGATGACTCAGAAGCCAAATACGCGCCATAGGATTCCGTACCGTAGTACGTACCCTTCTGAAGACCGCCAACAGCGGTCATCCAGAGCTCGTCCGACGATGGAGCTATAGGCGGCTGGGAGGAAGTACCAGCCCCTCCCTCTGCTTGTGCACTAGCAGCAGCCGCCTCCTCCTGTAGCCGAACAAACTCGGCCTAGAACATGTTTGCTAACGTGTAAGTGTTTGCTAAAGTCTATATTGATATCTATTTTCCTGTTTTCTAAATTATAGTAAATTAATATAAAGAATAGAATGTACATATGCATGCGTCGCCCTCTCGTCAATGAACTCCCCAGCCCTTCGATGGGTGACCAGGAAGACGGTGACCATGTTCGGGTCCTCACCCTTTTTTACCTGTTAAAATATATTATCTATTATTAGTATTAAACATTCTATCGAACTATATATAAATTAATGTCCGTCATAGAAAATGTACCAGACGACGAAAATGCTCCATCATCGGAATGGAACCACCACACCACTTACCGGCGCTCGACCGCGCCACCTTGGCCTTGTCAGACCGCTCCTGATACTTGGGCTCGCTGAATCTAGCCTTCATCGTAGCCCACTGCTGTGGCGTGATCCAACCATGGATCGACTGTCCGGAGCGATCACGAGACTTCTGGTCGTGGATCGCATCACGGATGAGCTTGGCTGCGACGGTAGAAAATTGGCCCTCGATCCTCGCCGTCCGGTGTGGTGGATAGAAATAGGTCCTCTACAAGAAGTAAAATACAAAAGTTGTATAATATACACAAATGATTATTAAAATTTAAAAATAAACAAATTTTTTACCTTGAAGTGGGCGAACCAAAAGGCCTTCCTATCTGCGGGAGCATCTGAGTAGTTAATCCAAGGCCCACCATAGTTCTGCCTCAGAAATACCCCTGTCTCTGTACTGCAGAAGGCCGATATCTATACAATAATAATTTTTCATGAATATATATGTACATATAATCATTTGAGAAATATATATTAATTAATTAACTTACTTCATAGGCCCGTCCGTCCAAATCTCCATACGCGTCTCGCCCGGGGGAGCGCATGGAGGGTCGCTCTCACCTCCTGCCTGGGCAGGATCAGTCTGATCGTCGTCCTCCATATGCTCGGCGCCGGCTCCCCCCATAGAGCCGTCGGTAGGAGGAATGCTGGACGGGGGATCAGGGATGCTGGACGCGGGATCAGGAAGGCTAGACGACGAGGAAGGAGTCGCCAACCTACTGGAACTGCCCTGTCCCGGTAATGGACCGAGAACAGAACGGTACAATGGCGTACTCGAAGATGAGGATGAGGATACGGAATCTCCATCCCCAGTCCGAGGCTGACGGGACTGCCTAATATAAAATTGTCCGCGTCGTCCAGATGGTCTAGTCATACCTGATAATAACATATGACAATGAAACAAAAAAACATATTTATATGATAGACATCACAGATTTGAAAAATATCATAGTCACAGATAAAAGTGTCAATAAAGTGTCACTGAAGTGTCACAGATTTATAGATAGAAGTATCACTAAAGTGTCAAATATGATGATAAACAAACGTACAGATTTAATCCTCTTCTGAAAATTCATCTAGTTCGTTTAGCTCATCTACTTCTTCTTCTTCTTCTTCCTCCTCTACATCTTCACTTTCATCTGCATCTTCCTCTTCAGATAATTCTACTTCTTCTACACAATTAGATGTGTAATGAGGAACTTCCGTCGTGTCCACTTCTATAATATTTGTTACAAGAGGTAGTTCATCTTCTTGATAAGCTATATCGTCAACCTCAAAGGTATTTCTAGCTTTGGTCTTGCATACTGTCCACCAGTCCGACCTTGTTGTTCCCGTTAGGATAACTTGTGAAGTACACGAGCTGAGCCTGACTTGATAGGACAAATGGTTCATAGGCTTGATATCGACGTCGATAGTTTATATCACAAGACCGTGCTTGTCTACTTTCCAACCTTGACCTTCAATCGGATCGAACCAATCACACCTGAATAACACAATCTTAGCAGGCTCTATTCCATAACTATATGTCAGCTCCACGATCTCCCATAGCACGCCATAGAAATCATTGCCCGCATCAACATCTTTGTAGTTCGAAGATCTGATACACAAACAGCTGTTTTTGGTGGAGTCGAGATCCACAAAGTTGTCTCTGATCGGGCAAGTTGTTGACTTGAACCTAAACCCATTAACACAGTACCTTGGCCATATTTTTGCAGCATAAATTGGACCCTTGGCTAGCGTTCTAATAGACTCATTCTCAAGTCTTGCGTATGGACGATCGACCTAAATACCACGAAAGAAGCAATTAAGCTCATTCTCAATCAAGTGCATATACAGAAAGGTAATTACAGAGTTCTCAAGTCTTATATATGCACTCAACCATGATGGAAAATAACGCCACATTTTTGTTCTTGTTCTTCTTCTGTTATGTGTGGCCTACCTGACCTCACATCATCATTAAATATGCTGAAAACAACATCGTTCAATTAATGTAATAGTATAATACAATACTATTAAAATAATTAGACGTATTAATTACTTACTCCTCTAGTTTCTCTACTTCCTCCTCCTCGCAGTTGAGTAATACATACACCTGAGCAGCCCTTAGCTCATCATCGTTCAGATCTCTTCTTTATTTACCCGATGGCTTTACTGGAGCATTGAATACCTCCAGTATTATCATTACTTTCATATGATCTCCGTCGTCGTTTCTGGAAGCTCTCGTTCTATTAGTTGCAACATGAGGCTTGAAATACATCGAACAAAAGTTTGTAATCTTCTCGAGAACATAGGCTTCACAAATAGAACCCTCGACCCGTGCCTTATTTTTCATCTTTCTTTTTAGGTGATTCAAATATCGCTCGAACGGGTACATCCATCGATATTCGACGGGTCCACCAACACGTGCCTCATAGGATAGATGAATCGGTAAATGCTCCATTGAGTCAAAGAATCCAGGAGGAAACACCCTCTCTAGCTTGCACAGTGTTACCGTAATGTCCTTCTCTTGTTTTTCTAGACGATCAACGAGTAATTTCTTAGAACAAAGATCCCTGAAGAATATTCTAAGCTCCGTCAATAGATCCCAAACTGCCTGCGGTAAGAATTCCCAAAATGCAATCAGAATTAACCTCTCCATGAATACGTGACAGTCGTAGCTCTTCATACCCGTCAATTTGTTTTCCTTCGGATCGACACATCTTCTCAGATTTGACACATATCCGTCTGGAAATTTTGGGCCATGGATCCACCGACAAAGTCTCACTTTATCCTTCTTGTCCAGCGAGAAAATTGACTTCGGCAGGAACTGTTTTCCATTCTGCTCTATCAAATGCAACGCAGGGCGTTTGCATATTTCTTCTAAGTCCAACCTGGCCTTGGGATTGTCTTTCATTTTTTCCTTTACGTCCATCACAGTATTAATTATGTTATCAAACACATTCTTCTCAATATGCATGACATTAAGATTATGTCTGATCAGATTGGTACTCCAGTATGGCAGATCCCAGAATATGCTCCTCTTTGTCCAGTTATGATCTCTACCAAATCCATCGCACTTGTACCCAGTTGTAGGATCTTCGATAGCACTTGGAAAATCTTTAACCTCCTCCCATGTCGTAGCTCCGTACCACCTTGGCGGTGGATCACCCTTCTCTACAATGCCGGTACGGAATGCATTCATGTTCCTTCTGAACGGATGATCTTTTGGCAGAAATTGTCGATGACAATCAAAGAAGCACGGTTTTCCTCCGTGTTTCAAGCGGAAAGCCTTACTACGGTCCATGCAATACGGACATGAGAGACGGCCATGAGTGCTCCATCCAGATAACTTTCCATAGGCCGGAAAGTCGTTGATGGTCCACATATGGGTTGCCTTCATCTGAAAATTCTGTTTCCTGGAAACATCGTACGTGTTAGCGCCTACTTTCCATAACTGATTCAACTCATCTATCAAAGGCTGTAAGTACACATCAATGTTTCTCTTAGGATTGTTCGGACCAGGAATTATAACGGTTAGAAACATGTACTGAGTCTTCATGCACATCCAAGGCGGTAGGTTATACGGAGTGACAATCACAGGCCAGCACGAATACTGGGATCCCGAAAGACCAAAAGGAGTAAAACCGTCAGAAGATAGTCCCAACCTGACATTACGCGAATCTGAAGCAAAATCAGGATACACTCGATCAAAGTGCTTCCACGCTTCTCCATCGGATGGGTGATCCAACACTCCTTCAATCTGTTCTCGCATGTGCCAACTCATATTTTCGGCCGTCTCTTTCACCATAAATAATCTTTGCAACTGCAGCGTTAAAGGCAAGTAGTGCATTGAATCGGTCGATCTTCTTGCACCGGTAGACCTTTCTGTACTAGTTGTCTTATAGCGATTAGCACCACAAAATCTGCACACATCTGCGTCCTTGTCGTCTTTCTAGTACAACATGCACCCATTGCGACAAGAATCAATTTTCTCGTATCCCATCCAGAGCGATCTCACCATCCTCTTAGACCGGTAGAAGTCTTTAGGCAACTTAGCACCCGCCGACAAGATCTCTATAATCAACTCCAACACTCGGTTGTAACATTCTTGCGACATGTTAAAATCTGAATTAATGCTCAACAGTCTTGTAACCACCTCCAACGGTGAATGATCCTCACAACCAGGATACAATGGCATCCTTGCATTCTCCAGCAACTCCATGAACTGTGCAGCATCGGCGTTCGATGCCTCCTCAGGTGCATCATGAACGAAACTAGGCTCCGCAGCGTCGAAAACCATGTTCACGCACCCGTCGTCGTATGCATGATTATCTGAAACAAAATTAGGTCCAGCATGCATATACGGCTCAACATAAGGCTCCGGCTCTGATGCTAAAGACACAAGTTCTCCGTGTGCGGTCCATTGATAGTAATTAGGCGTGAAACCCCTCTTGTACAAATGCTATGTCACTTTCACTTCTGGATAATATTTCACGTTATGATATTTTACACACGGACACTTAATTTTGGTGCCGTCCATGTACTGAGGGAACGCCTTAGCAAACTGCAGGAACTGCTCTACTCCCGCTATGTATTCATCCCGTACACCACACATATCATCAGGACGACGATTGTACATCCATGAACGATTCTGCAAGTAGTAATTCATATCCATTTGGAAATAATTCTGCAAAGATGGACACACATTATCCAACAGGCACAAATTCGTATATAATGTCTTATTATGGGACACACATTAGTAGCAGACAGTTACTAATAACAATGATATGCAATCTAGGTCAAACTAGGTTGTACTAAGTCAAACAAAGTCAAACAAGGTCAAGCTAAGTCAAACAAAGTCAAACAAGGTCAAAGAAGGTCAAGGGTTGACCTATAGTTGACTTTGTCAACTCTTAGTCCAATCTAGGTCAGATGTTGACTCTACTTTGACTTTCAGTCAAAATAGTCAACATTGGTCAAACAAGGTCAAATCTAAGTCAAATATCCTATTTCTAGTCATTACCTACCAAGGTACCCTTTACCTTATCGCTATTGGTATCCCAATACCAATACCTTAAGTTGGTACCATTTACCTTATCGCTATTGGTACCCTTTACCTTATCGCTATTGGTATCCCAATACCAATACCGCGGTAACATGGTTGGTACATTAAGGGTCTTTGACAAGATGACATATTGCAAAAATATGGTTGGTACCCTTTAACTTATCGCTATTGGTATCCCAATACCAATACCAATACCGCGGTAATATGGTTGGTACCCTTTACCTTATCGCTATTGGTATATACATGGTTTAAAGTATCGGCCGATATCGATCCGATACGGTTGATACCGATACGGTTTGGCATGTTCCGATCTGATACCGACCGATACCAAATATTGACCGATACCGACATTGGGGGTCTTTGTTCCGGTCAATTCGGCAAAACCAATCGGTAAGGGTGACTACTATTTCATATAATTTCAAAACTACTAAGAAATAACGCTGAAATACTTAAAATTATGTAGATATGTGTGTGTATGTAAGTGTGTGAGTATATATATACATGTATATATGCAGATATGTGTATTTATATATATAGGTATATATGTATGTATTGTGTGTGTGTGTCCTGTGTCACAGAGTCGTGTCCGAAACAGGGTTAGGGTCCTGTCCCCTGCCCCTCCCCCCTACCCCTGCCCCCTCCCCCTACCCCTGCCCCTTCCCCCTATAGGGTATCCTATTACCATAGACTAATCTAGGACACTCTTAAGATACCAAGATATCTAACTATCATAGGATACCAAATTCTAGCCAAGATACTAACTTAGGGTACTAACTTCTAGCCCATATCCTAATATCCTAGGCTATAACCAAGGGGACACATATATCGGTTAAGATATTTACATATACTATATCCTAGGCTATAACCAAGATACTAACTTAGGGTACTAACTTCTAGCCCATATCCTAATATCCTAGGCTATAACCAAGGGGACACATATATAGGTTAAGATATTTACATATACTATATCCTAGGCTATAACCAAGATACTAACTTAGGGTACTAACTTCTAGCCCATATCCTAATATCCTAGGCTATAACCAAGGGGACACATATATAGGTTAAGATATTTACATATCCTAATGTCCTAGGCTATAACCAAGGGGACACATATATAGGTTAAGATATTCACACAACTACCTATATATTTACTATATATATTATATATATATATATTTATATATATATATATATATAATATATATATATTATATAGGCATACATATATAGGTTAAGATATTTATATACTAGGCTATAACCAAGGGGACACAATATATACATTCAACAAGTTATACATTTATATACTAGAGAGATAGAGAGTGTATAGTGTCAAGTGTGCATATACAAGTGTCATGTGTGTACGTGTCTCCCAAACCAAACTCGTGTCCAAATACTCGACACAATGTGTCCAAAATCAAACCAAACTCAATACATCCAAAACTGGACACGAATCCAAGGGTACGAGTCTTTGGGGATGCGAATCCAATGGGCACGAGTCTTTGGGGACACGATGTGTGTCCGTGTGTGTGTGTGTCCGTGGGAAAGGAGGAGGAGGAGGGAGAGGAGTTAGGTTAGGGTTTACCTGAGAAAGAGGAGGAGGAGCTCGGGATTGGGGGAGGAGGAGCTCGAGGAGGAGGATCTCGAGGAGGAGGAGCTCGCCGGAGGGGGAGGGAGTCGCCGGGGAGGAGGGGGTCGCCGGGGGTGGGAGGGTACTGACAGAGGGGGAGGGAGTCGTCGGGGGGAGGGGGAGAAAATTTAGAATTTTCGAGCGAGAGTGAGGGAGAAAGAACGAAACGGTGTGCCCTAAGTAAATAAAATTAGCGACGTCAAGTGTTGCAGTCGCTAAATGTCACAAAATTGGCAACATATGCTAATAATATGTCGGTGAACGTCGCTATTCAGCGACGTAATAAACTCCTGTCACGGAACGTCACTAGGCAGCGACATTTTGCGACGTGTATATAAAGCTGTCGCTATATTTCATAACGCGACGTCATTTCTTGCCGTCGCTAAATTACGTCGCTATTAGATGATATTTTAGTAGTGTACGTCCGTGAGTCCACACTCGGGACTAGGATGTCGATTATTTGTACTAGAGAGTCCACACACGGGACGAAGTGTTGACTTGACTTGACTTGACTTGCACCAGAGAGTCCACACTCGGGACTGTAGGATGTGAAAAATTATGACACGCTGTCATTTTAATCCTTACGCTCAAGGCCATACGCTTATCAAAAGTCATACGCTTAGTGGATATTTTATTATTCTTCTTAAAGTGGCAGCACAGCATATTAAATGAAGAATGAATCTGACGTCTCGTCTTTTCGTGCAAAGATAGTTGTCATAAAAAGCAACCGTCGTATATGTATTCGAAGAGTTGGTTTTATCTTTTACGAGGACAGCTCAGCAGATCATTAATGCAAAGCCATCATTACTGTCAGTTTTGACAGTCTGTCAGCCATCATATCTGCAGTCACGACGCTCGAGAAATCTTTTGACAGTTATTTGAAGATATGTCTTATCAGAGAAGATTGATGATGGCCACGTGGCTATTTCTTCAGTGAGCGTATGAAGTCTATACGACTCCTTCCTTCTTCAGTGAGCGTATGAAGTCTATACGACTCCTTCCTTCTTCAGTGAGCGTATGAAGTCTATACGACTCCTTCCTTCTTCATTGAGCGTATGAAGTCTATACGACTCCTTCCTTCTTCATTGAGCGTATGAAGTCTATACGACCCCTTCCTTCTTCAGTGAGCGTATGAAGTCTATACGACTCCTTCCTCATCAAGTGAGCGTACGACTCCTTTCTTCTCCAGTAAGCGTATCAGCTTTATTTGTTTCTACATCATCCAAGTCAGCATATAACTCTCCTTCAACGAGGCAGCGTATTACAGCAACCACATCCAGGATCACAGTCAACACACGTTCTCACGTGTCCTGTACCAGTTATCCACTTCTCTAGAAGTTATGCAACGTGGCATCCAGGCCATCAATCTCTCCTGAACATGCTCCACTACTTTCAACCGCACGCTAATGTGTCTCCATCAGAATTCGCCACGCGTCCCTGCAGTTATGCACACGTCAAGTAACTATCTGAGCGTATGCTTAAGGACAGTTATCCTGAACTCTATAAAAAAGAGTTTCTTCATCTTCATCAGACACTACAGACAATTTCAGAGAGAACAGAGAGATTGTCCAGTTGCTGTCCAAGTTCTTCAAAGTTCGAGTATTCTTCATCGCATCGTCCAAGGGATAAAGTAATCGTCTTCTAGATTAGATTCCTACAGTTGTAATTTTCTCAGATACAAAATAAATAAAGTGAATTTATTTATGGAAAACAAATTGGCGACTCTGCTGGGGAAAGCTGTCTCCTCCAATGAGATAGCAACAAGCTCAATGCGATACTTCGTCGATCGGCTTGACGAAGAAGACGATGGTTGTACAATTCGACCAATCGGCTTATGAAGAAATGCTCAAGGCGAAGGAGGGCCGCACTGCTTCCTCCGCTCTTCCTGCTGCCAAGAAGAAGGGACACTCCGTCTATGTCCCTAAGTCTTCTGCAGCAGTCCGAGACGCTTCTGTCACTTCTCATGCTGACAAGAACACGTCTTCAACTTCCATGAAGCACACTTCGGCTTCTCGGAACACGGCAACAGTGGCTTCTCCTAGTCACACTGACAAAGTTGGTTCTTAACCAAGTCAGCGTGTACAAGGAAAGCCATCTCTGGACATGTCAAGGTCCCTTCTCCCTCTATTCTTACGACAGCAGTCGGCTCTTTAGCCATTGATGACTCTGAGCGTATGGCATTCAAAGGGCAGCGTACGGCAAAAGCAGCGTACAAAAGCCAACATCAGGCAGCGTACGCTGAGTCAAAGCCAGTGTATGCTAATAAAAAGGCAGCGTATGACCAGAAGTCCAAACTGAAGTCAGCGTATGCTAACAAATACAGTCCTTTGACTGTTTCTCAAAATCAGATTGGGGTTTCTCTTCCACAGAACATACAAATGATTCCCCCTCAACTTGCACATCTTGTGCCAACCAAGGAGAAAGACTCTTTAGTCAACTCCTCTACTCCTAAGGATCTTTACCTCTGGAGTTAATTTGACTAGTACTCTTACTAGATCAAACAATGGAAAACGTCTTTTGGCTAATTCCTCCAAAGATGGATTATTACCGACTCCTAGTCGGAATAATACTCATCTTCCTTCTCTCAAAATTTCTCGGTCTGAGAAAGGCAAATTACAAGTATCCAAGACTGATATCAAAGTCAAATCTCCTACGGATCTTCGTAATAAGCTTAATCAGAATCGGTTCAGTTCCACTGAGACAAGTATATTAGACCCTGATGTAGAATATGCCAAGAACTATGTGGCTCAAATTAATCAGTCTTTATACACTCAGGAACCAAGAAGACAGAAGAACAAAAGACAAGTTTCTACACAGAAACTATCTTCAAATACTTCCCAATCTGTTCCTACAGATCTCCGGGAATATTTGCAAAATAAACAGAGAATTGACACTCCATCAGGCTATAATATTGCTCATATTTGCCATGAAAAGCATGGTTGCAACTTCCAACCTCGAGTTGTAATTCAATGTTGTTGTTCACCAAAAAGACAATCTGTTTTCGAACGGATTCAATATGAACCAATGTTGGATGAAGATGAACCTCTTTATGCTTCTGTCAACATGACTTCCAGAAATATTGGGGGTAGCATACGGTCTGATGCTATATCAGACTCTGAAGATGGTGTTTATCTCGGCACTCGATCCAGGACCGGAGCCTTGACCAGAGCCTCTTCTTCTTCTCATCCAAGTGGTAATCCGGAGATCACAGAAGACTTCCTTGGAGAGTCCAATTTTCCAGTATTGACTCCTGTAAAAAGCCCTGGGAAAGATACTGATTCACACAGTGATGATTCAGAACAGACTGTTTCATCATCTATTCCTCGAATGATTACGACTTACATGGCAGAGGGCGATCATGAACCCTCAACTAACACCGAAGCTCACGAACAAAGGATTTCTTCCTTAGAACAACAGTTGCGAGCTATGGCAGATACGTTGAATGCTATGCACACTCTTATGCAAGCTCAGCATCAAACTCAGCAAGTCCAACAGACAGCTCCTCCAGTTATATTAATACTTCTGTTGTTCCAAACCCGGAACCCTCTACTATTCCGGGGGTACAATCTAATGTTCCTGAACAACCCACTCCAAGTCAGTCTGGAGCTGGGGGTGGTACATATGCTGCAGTCCCTCCTCCTAATTACACTCAACAAGTTACAACTCCCCAATCTTCTGGAATTGTTTCTGAAGAGTTAAAGAATCTCCGAACTCAATTCGAGGCATTCAAACAAAAGGATGGTTTGCAAAGGTTAGGTATCAAGCAACCTTACCCGATAGAATGGAAGCAGGTATCGTATCCACCAAAATACAAACCTCCGACCATCTCTTTCTATGATGGGACAACCTCCCCAAGTCAGTTCATTAATCATTTTGAAGTAATGACTGATCAACTGCAACCAAGTGACGCCCTCCTTACTCGGGTGTTCATTGGATGTCTCAAAGGAACGGCTTATGAATGGTATAGAAGTCTCCTCTGATGGGTGCATTACCTCATTTGCCGGTTTCAAGCAAATGTTTCTTGAACGATTCTATGAAGGGCTCAATGACATGACCATGTCAGCCCTCATAAGAATTAAATAGAAAAATAATAAAACCACCGAGGACTTCATTGAAAGATTCAGAAGAGAAGCCCTCAAAATGCCTCTCGGAACTCCCGATGCTGTTACCATCGACACTTGCAAGTCGAATCTTTTACCAATTATCAGCATGTGGACAGGGTCCACTCAGTTCCAAGATTGGCCTTCTTTCATTGTCAGTGCCAAGGCTGCCGAGGTCAGTGCTGAGACCTTCAAGGGTCTGGGGGTACAAATGGCTCCCAAAGAATCAAATCAGAGTGCTAGCAATAGTACTCGACCCAACAATCGCAAAGGGAAAGAAGCTCTTGAAGTCAATCTCCAAAAGCAGTAGTCAAGAGGTAAAGACTACCCAAGCTACTCCAGCTCCAACAAATCAACAACAGAGATCTCCTCGGCCGAAGGAAGAATATTCTTTCGACGATGATGATGTTCAGGGTATCTTTGAATGCTTACTCAAAGGTAATAAGATTCAATTGCCAGAAATTAAAAAGCCTGATGAAGCCAATAAGACAGATCATCCAAAATACTGTCCATATCATAGAATGCTGGGTCATACAATCCGGTCTTGCTATGTATTAAAAGGGAAGATTCAAGAGATGATTAAATCAGGAGCTGTGACATTAACACCCAAAGACAAAACAGTCACAGCAAATGTAATTTCAATAGCAGTTCGGTGACTTCCCTCCCTTAATGGTGGAAAGTGGGATTGTTCCTATCCCCAAAGCAACTCTCGAAGTTATAAACATCCCACCAGCACAGAATGACGGACTTGTTCCTGTCACAACTAAGAAGGGAGAGATCATGTGGATTCACCCGGATTTAATGACGGAGTTTGAAACGTCTTCCTCTTCTCCTCGGAAGACTTCCTCATCTAAAAAGAAGCTCGGGAAGACTAAGTCATGCAATGTGACTTCTAGTTTCACACCCGATTTTTATCTAACCTCTACTTTCATCTCAGCAGGAAATTCACTCCCTACGGAGATAAAATCTGTACCTCAATTTGAAGATAGGTACAAACCTGCTTTTCATTTATACAGTTCACAATCTCGTGAATTGATGGCGAAGATGGGTTATGATCTAGCCACTGCTCCGGGTTTGAACTCAGGCAAGGGACTTCCGAGCACCTTTAGCCATCACTATGAGACATAATCAATCTCGTATTGGCCTTGGTTTCTGGAATGAAGCTCTCATCAAACATAAAAGAACCAAGAGCAAAATAAAGAATTGCAGCATGGTTTCTATAGACCTTGAACCAGAATCTGAAGTTGAAGTTCATGCTGGAACTCGGTCAGGAAAAGTATATCTGAAAGATTATGTTGAAGTTCTTGAAGAAACTTCTGAAGTCCCTCCGGTTACAGCTTCAACTCCAGTCTCTACTGAAGAGCCTTTAAATGTTCCTGTTGAGACAGTTCCTTCTAAACCAACAGCAGCTGACAAAGGCAAACAACAAGTCCGCCTTCGACAAACCATTGAAGAAGTCATCTCCTACAGGACTTAAAAAGCCTTATAATTTTGATATATTGGCTCAACTAGCTAATACCCCAGCTAAATTATCAATCTTCGAGCTTCTTACGCCTCTCTAAAGAGACTCGAGAAACTTAAGTGAAGCACTGCTGCAAGCAGAAACCTGCTTAACTCTTCTCAAGAAATTGGAAACAGAACCTGTTTCTCATTGCCATAATGTATTGGAATTTATTCCAAACATTACCTTTACGCAGGACGATATGCTGCTAGAGGATAATCGACATGACCGTCCTTTATATCATACTAGGATATATTGATTCTATGAAGGTTGATCGTCTCCTGATTGATCCAGGATCTGCTCTCAGTATTATGCCAAAAGCTATGCTAGACGCACTGAAGATACCTGTACATAGCCTTTCCAGCACTATCACTACCATCTTGGGATTTAATCAAGGAAAAAGTGAGCCTTTGGGCAAGATTCGTCTCAAATTTCAAATAGGCGATCTTCGCACTAAAGTTACTTTTTACATCATCGACAATCATGGATGCTCATACAATGCTCTGTTGGGAAGACCATTCTTGCATGAACATAATGTCGTTCTTCGACCCTTCATCAGTGTTTCAAATATGTTGATGATAATGAAGAAGTTCAAAAGGAAGTTGCGGATCTCTATCCATTCAAAGGAGTTGAAGCTTACTTCAATGACGCTCGCATGTACAAAGATGAATACTCAAAAGTCTTGCAAGCTATGGATAATGATGATGAGATAGCAAAAGTTGGCACTTTGTTATTCCTGTAAAAGGGCGTATCACTCCTCCGCAGTCTGTTAGATCATCCGAAGAAGGCTCACTGATAATTCCTGTCAGTGGACGTATTACTTCATCACCTGCTCAGGCTTCACAAGGTTCACTGATAATTCCTGTCAGTGGACGTACTACTGTACCGTCTTCCCAAGCTCCACAAGGCTCACTGATAATTCCTGTCAGTGGACGTACTACTCCCCCCTCCACCTTCTCAGGCTAGATCAGATACTCTAGTCATTCCAGTCAGTGGACGTACTACTTATCCACGATCTTCTTCAAGGGAGCTCACCTCTTCTGAGCCTTTTGTTATCGATCTTAATCGAAACAAAACTTCTGATCGCTCTTCCTCTCACCCTTTTGTCATTAATTTGACTAAGTCTGATAAGGCTCAGCCTTCTGTTGTAAATACAGTATTTAATATTAATGAAGCATCTCCTTTGCAGTATATTGATGTCTGTAATCATGTACAAAGTTTATTTGGAGTCATTAACTATAGGGGTTGTTCAAACTCTTCATACAGACGTATCATTGGAATCCATACAAAAATCATACTTCGTGGTCCCTGCTAGAAAAAAGGGAAAAATCCGATCTTCTTTTATAAAGGACCCCAAATCCTCCTAACTTGGAAGAAGATGACATAAACGATGATACTGGAAGGTTACAACTGCGTCGCTACAGTCAACAATCCAAAAATATCATCAAGAATATGGGTTATGACTTTAGAACCAGTCTCAATAATGGAAAAGGAAGAAGAATGCCTGTTCGAATTCCTCCATTAAAATACGGAAGGACAAAATGTGGTTTAGGTTACATTGCTCCTACTTCCTTTATCAACATAGTCCATGAAGATTCAAAGTCCGATGAAGACGAACGATCTGAGTCTTCTGATTCTCTCTCTTGGGATTCTGACACGAGTATTGGCGATCTTCATC
>JANAVB010028099.1:0-42500 GCA_029216955.1 Iris pallida
AACAGCTGTACCTGATTTCTGCTTCCGAGTTTTGTTGATAATAATTGGTCCTACAGCTATTTCCCCAGCTTCCGTAGGGATTACTTCCAGATACTCATCTGGAACAGCAGTGTCATCGAGTATGTCTGAAGGTACCCTGACTGGTTCTTCGACATTCCCTTCTTTGGGCCATCGAAGACTCCCCTTCATATTGTAGCCATGCACGAAGGAGCGAATGGATGCATAAAAGCGAGCATACGTATGAAGTATTCGTAGCTCGGTTGTACTTGTAGCAGTTGATACCTGGAATTTAGCACCGGTACAAGCAGTGCTAAAGTATCTTCATGCTCTTGCACCATCAATTAACTTCCCATAATGGTAGAAGCTTGTGTAGGGATTACCAACGTGAAGTTGGTCATATCCAAACTGACGAGCGAACCGACTTGGTAGATACGGTTCGAACGCACAGTTGTCTTCATTCCTATACATCAGATGTGAGGGTCTGATGCACATTAGCCATTTAAAAACTGGCACAGGTAATGATGTCCTCCCTTCCCTTCTATCTTCAAATTGTACACCGAGGCAGTCGGCTGGAACTTGTGGTCTTGTACAGAAAAAGTTCCATCCATGAGAGTAGTTTAGTACTGCTCGAGTATCTGCCACGGTAGTTGCAGTCTATGTGGCTTTATTGAATTTCTGAAGAAAGACCTCCGTATTATCTCCAGGGCCGGGTGGCAACAAACTGCAGTTATGATGCAATAGCCAACCCATCAGATAAGTATAGGGCATCTCTACCCTAGGAAAATCTCTTCGATGAGGAGCATTGTTGATTAGTTCATCACCAAAAGTCCGTAAACCTGTATTTATTCGACACACCATTGCCGATAGCAGGTTGATTCTGACCTTGAACACCAAACGTACTGCCGACCACAATACGTTTCGGTGAATTCTGTCAGCTGTGCTAATCCCTGGTACGATCCATCTTCGTAAGGCTTCTCTTGAGATCTTCTGACTGCCATGCCTCAGGTAGCTTAAGGTTTCAGTCCCCGCAGGGATGTTTCCAGTCTTAGTGGACAGATACTGGTCCGAAGACTTATGTGTGACCATCAAATTATGGATCAAATCTGAAGGAATTATTGAACAAGGGTTGATGGTTGGAGCCTTGTTTTCTTGGAATCTCCCCTGGTCGTTCTTGGATATCCTATTCTCGTGGTAGAATAAATAGGTTGTCCATTTATTAGTATATGCCAAATGCGACCCACTTTCATACATAGTAGTGCTAATTAGATAATGGCACATCAGTTCTTGGTAGACCTCAACTAACTGAGGATTTTTCTTTCTGATTTCTACTAGTTCTCGGTTGGAGGAAACATACTCTTCATAGGGAGCTTCACCCATCGGCAACTTAGAGATGAATTACATCTCGTGTAGGGCAAAACCCATCTCACCTAGTGGGGTTGCAAAAGTTCCTGTTGAACTAATATACACCTCCATCAAAGCCAAGAACAGGTTACTGTTCATTGGTATACCCTGGCTCATGGAGGCTAATGCTTCATAAAGGGCAATGGCTTCCAGATCCGTCTTAAAGTTCTTCATGATCCAGGCACTAAGCTGAATCCAGTTCTGGTTATGAGGTGTTATCCACCCTGGTAGCCTAGGGTTGGCCTGAGGATATAATATTGAGGCCTTCATGAACTTGTTGATGAATATTGGAGTCTGCACCGGTTGGATCAGAGCTGAATCTTCGCTCGGTGTGAATCCAGGCAATAGACCGAAGAAAGGGACGAAACTACCACTAGGAGTACTGATGTGGTAGCCTATTTCGTTGGCCCCATCCCTCTTGAAAATAATTCTGTCCGGTCTACCATACTGCTGGGATTCAGGTTCCATATCATCTGTCTTGGATGAGTAGCATGGACGAATGCAGATAAGGGATAATCTCTGGCCATATCCGGGAGATACATTGCCCTCTCTCCAAACTTAAACACCCAAGCCTCCTTCTTGGGGTGTTTTGTGATTGGAAATCTATAGCATCCTTAAACATGAAGGCAGGCTTCATAAATTGTTGGTCATCTAGCGATCCCAGCAACTCTCAATTTATCATTGACAACAGCATTTTGTCCCCAAGAGCAGCTATTAGCTGTTGTCTCCCTTCAGGGTATTGTGGATCTGATTGAGGGAATTCCACATGGGATAAATTCTTCAAGTAGTTTGAACCCACCATACTAGCTGGTGAGCTGAATATTTCTGCAAGAGGATGGATTTGCAAGTCTACTGCCAAAAGAAAAAGAAAAATCAAGTTAGTAAAAATCTAATTTAAATTTTTACGCAGACGACTTAATCTGAATTTTACGCATAAAAAAAATTAAAGACTCTGTTCTAGAGAGCTTGACTATGCAAACTTTATGCTTATGTGCAAAAATTAAGTTGATAAAATTTTAAGTGCAAAAGTTTTTTATTTTACGCGAAGTCTTTCACTTATGATTTTACGCTGGCACGAATGAATGTGAGCGTATTTTTGTTATTCATATTTTACGCTGACATGTATTGACGTGAGCGTATTTTGTTTTTTACGCTGGCACGTATTGACGTGAGCGTATTTTTGTCATTCATATTTTACGCTGGCACGTATAGTCGTGAGCGTATTTTGAATTTTGTGCTGACACATATTGACGTGAGCGTATTTTATTTTTTACGCTGGCACGTATAACGTGAGCGTATGTTGTTATTTCAATTTCTAAGCTGACACGTATAAACGTGGGCGTGAAGTTTAGGGTTCAAGTCTACTTCTTCTCCGATGAAATCACGGCCGAATTAGGTAGTGTTCTACCTTTCGTGGCCGGAGCCACAGCGAGGTTGGTCTTTTGGGGTGTTTTCGATGATGCGGCGGCGGTTCCCGTGCGTTCGCTTTTCGACGAGGCAGCGGCGGGCTTCTTTCCCTTGGCGCCGGCGGTGGTTTTGCTCTTGGGGGCCATTGATTCGAACTGAGAGTATGAAGAAGAAGAGAGTAAAGAAAGATCGAGATTTCGAGAATGAGTAAAGTTCTCTCTCTATCGGCAAGGCTCTATTTATAGAGAATTTTGAAATCGGTTCAAATTCTCGAAATTTATGCTGACTGTTGAGTATCCCGAATATTAGGCTTCTAAGCCGACCGTTGGGTATCCCGAGCTTTACGCGGACTGTTGAGTATCCCGAACTTTACGCGGACTGTAGGGTATCTCAGATTTTTACGCTTCTGTTCAAAATATTTCAAATCTTAGGAAAAATTTGAAAACTTTGAAGGGGGTCTTGTAGAAGCATAAATAAATTTTATAGACCAAGTCAAAGAAGTTGAGAGCTTTACGCAAGATAAACTGTGTCAGATCCAAATTTTACGCAGAGAGCAAACGGAGTAAACTTTACGCGAATTATTTTACGCGAGAACCATTCTCAGCTTTTATGCGAGAGACAGGCTGTCAGACTGCATTTAATGTGCATGATTTTGATCTGACAGAATGATTTTCTGACAGAACTGTGCACAGAAGTCGAGAAGATTTTTTCACTAAACCCAACGCTTGTCGTTTAGTGTGCAGATGGGCTACTTTACGCTCAAGAGGCTGCTTCTTTTACGCACGAAAGCTATTCGAGCTTTTACGCTCAAGGCTTTTGTGCGCGTAGAGTTTATTTGAGCTAATTTTACGCTCAAGGCTACTTTTCAGCCACTTTACGCGGGAAGTCTATTTTGGGTTATTTTACGCCCAGTCTGCTACTTTACACAAGTAGTCTATTTTGGTTCATTTTTACGCCCAATCTTTTCTGGTTACATGAGAACGTGGTCTTCTTACGTGGCTTTCATGCCACACTTATCGAGGAACATGTGTACGTGCTTTCCCCATTTTGTTGAAGTAGTGGGACACGTGTCACCATGTGTGGAGATCAAAACACTACATGGGACACGTGTCATCATGCGTAAAGGTTGAATTTTAATCGTAGGTGACAGTTACTTACGTAGAAACCCAACTTTGTTGTTTTTTACGCACAGAGGGTCTAGTCTATAAATAGACTTATTTTTAACACAGACATCATCAAAAGAGATATAGAGGAGGAGATTCTGAGAAAACTCATACTTTCAGAGTGATATTCCCAAAAGCATTTCTTTAACTTTTTCTCAAGAACAGGGTGAAGCAAAGCAGGAAAGCATTCGACTGTGCCATTAGTGTCGTTGTTCGATACCTTTCTGGTGACTTAGTTCTTTCGATTGTTCGTCTTATTCAAGCAGTTTCTTCTTCATCATCATCGTATGGTCCAAGGAACAAAGTGATCACTCTCAGATCAGACTTCCATAGCAATATTTCCCAGAAATAATTTGTACTTTTGTACTTTTTCTCGTTTTCTTTCAAAAGCCAATTTTAGGCATTTTGTTAAGTGAAACATGCATCTCAGGTGATTCAGGTTAGTCATGTATTATTGCATCTTTACTTGTGCATGTGTTGTACTTGTTGTACTATTGTAGATTGTACTTTGCTCCTTCTCTGACTGGATAGTTGACATATTAGATCAGGGCTAGAGGATGTGGATGCCATTAGTTTAGACGACGACTACTAGAAGTTCTGAAAGACTATAGAAGTTTAGGATATATCATTTAGATGTATAAGACATTTTGTAGATATTTTGTATAACAAATGTATAATATTGATGATAAGAATTACCGAATTTGTTTCTCTATACTGGACATGTATGATGTACTAAAAAGATATAGTGATCTGTGATCGTGCGAGTGCGTGCTAGATTTTTTCATTTATTATTTCTGTGATTGAGCCAAGGATTGATATCAGATATTGGAGTCTTTCTGAGGTTTAAATACAGCTTACGACATTGTGTCCACAACAGAGGCTAGGCGTGTCTGACTCGTATTTCGAAATCTAGGAGTGGGTCGTGACATCTATTTTGATCAACATTTTTTAAAATTCTTACTAACTCTTTCACCGATCAACCTAGTTCGTCTATCCTAGTAGTCCTTAAATTTCGAGGACAAAATTTTTGAAGGTTCTAGATTTGTAACTGCTCTTTCCGGATTTTTCAAAAATATTTATTTTTATTTTTATTATTGTATTTGAA
Source organism: Iris pallida (assembly GCA_029216955.1). Classification (NCBI taxonomy): domain Eukaryota; kingdom Viridiplantae; phylum Streptophyta; class Magnoliopsida; order Asparagales; family Iridaceae; genus Iris; species Iris pallida. Next base: position 5,077 of record JANAVB010028099.1, read on the forward strand.
GGTAATTCTTTTCGGTGAAACTTTATGGATAACTTTTTATTCTTTTATCAAAAACTAGTTTTAAATTATATTTTTGAGAGTACTAATTTGTTTTAATAAAAAAATATATTATTAAATTATATTATTGGAATTATCAAAGACGTTTGGTCATTATTTTGGATTTTTATTAAATTTTGTTTTAAAAACGATTTTTTTTTTGAAGTCATAAGTAGTTTTCAATATAAAAAGGTTTGTCCATCTATTTTTTAAATAAATTAAGATATGGATCTATAAAAATATACGTTAAATTTTTTTTCATGTTATACTTAAATATGATGACTAATATTTGAAAAAGATTTGAATTTATATTATTTGTATTATTTGATGACATTGAGTAGTATTTTAATGATAATCAATTATTTGGCTATATTTGAATTTATTTAAAATTACCTTGATAAATATCAAATATGATTTAAAGTATTTGATAATGTTGAGTACTAGTTTAAATTATTATTTGTAATCCCTATAAGGATTTCAATTTGGTTATTATTTTAAAATAATTTATTTGATTCAAATTAAAGGGGGAACTTATCTAATAGAAATTCTAATCCTAACCTATATGGAAATATCTACCTATATATAGGGAGGTCCTCCATTTGTTTCGTAAACTTCTCAACACAACTCCACGACATCCACAAACAACCAAGCAGCCATCCACCATCAACCACATGTGCCATGCATCGTGTTCGTGTCCTCCAACCGTTCCACTATTTTATATTTATACATTTATAGTCCTTTTCCTCTCCCATGTTCGACAACCACTGACACGGATACAATCTACGATCTCGTGTCGGACAAACCCAGACATAAACATCCAATCACAAATCAGAGACCTAACCCTAAACCTGAATTTTTCAGCCACCGATGGCTGGCCTTCTTCCGTCGCCAAATGTCCATCACTGTCAGCACCACCGGTACCATCCTTCTCCCCTGCCTCTTTCCAACGACACTGTGTCACACACAAACAGCCCCGGCCTCCCGCCAATGGCCAACTCCGACCACACCAAACCACCCTGGCCACTCCCCTGAACACCACCACCAGCACCACCATGTCAACCCCACCGCATCCACCGCTGCTACTATTACTCCACCACCATCATCGCTATCCCACCGCCACCGTGTCTACCTATAGTCCCGTGCTCGGCCATCGATCGTGACCGACCGTCCATAATCATCAACACCACCAGAAACACGACCACCACATACCTGGTCGCACCATCGTGCTGCCCGTGTGCCACCATCTGTTGGAGTGGGTGGGGTTCCCAACCTATGTGGAGAAGACCCCGGAGTGCGACGAGCGCCGTTCGTGTGTCGAAGAAGCTCGGGAAGTAGACGTGGAGCTGCTGCTGTTGCTGCTGGAGCTGCTAGAAGCAGGGGATCCGAGTTCGGGCCGAACTCGGTCCCATGGCGAGTTCGGGCCGAACTCGGTCTGGCCGTTCCAGGGTTTGGCCAGTAGGTGCTGGTTGCCCCACACAGAGTTCTGGCCGAACTCTGTGTCGTCGGGGGCTGAAGCGATTTTCAGGATGAGTTTTCATCATTGGATCTAATCCAACGGTCCAGGTTGGTTGCGGGATTAGGGAGATATATTGAGTTTTCTCAACCCTAATTCATGATCGTATTATCGCATTGGACAACACAAGTTTGAGAGAGAAGGAGGCAAGAGTGCCATTGCAACTTCGGAGAAGAAGACGGAGGATCGAAGGTCGTTTTCGAAGGAGATCGTGTTTCGGGTAATCTCTACTCGTCGTTCTCGTTCTTCGTAGCCTTGTGATCATTGTTCTTGTCTCTGAGTGTTGTGGGGATCCGATTTGGATCGGGAGGAGTTTGTAGAGGGTGTAATTCTTCTATTCTATTAGTGGAGGCTTCTCAGGGTTGGACTCCGATCGTCCCGTGGTTTTTCCCGCAAGGGTTTCCACGTCAAAAATTCTCTGTGTCTGCGTGATTGTTTTTGTGTGGTTGTTTTTGGGTTCGTGCGTTATTTGCTCGGTCCTCTCGCAGGTACTCTCCGGTTTGGGGAAAGGTTTCCGTGCTTCTTTCACAACAGAGTGGTATCAGAGCATAGGTTTTGTTCTGGCTGATACCAACAGAGTGGTATCAGAGCTTTGGGTTCAAAGGGTGTCAGGAGTTGACAGAGGAACCAGAGAGGAGAGATGGACGCAAAGCCGGTGCGTATGGTGAACCTTAATGGCACAAACTATCATTATTGGCGGAGCAAGATGAAGGATTTGCTATTTGTCAAGAAGCTGCATCTACCTGTGTTTGCATCCGAGAGGCCCAGTGATAAATTCGAGGAGGACTGGAAGTTCGAGCACATACAGGTGTGTGGGTACATACGGCAGTTTGTTGATGAGAACGTGTACAACCACGTTGCCAATATTGAGCACACGAAGACGTTGTGGGATAAGCTGGAATCCTTGTATGCGAAGAAGACCGGGGTAAACAAGTTGTTCCTGATCCGAACGATGATGGGTCTGCGGTACAAGGATGGGGCGTCTATTACGGATCACTTGAGTGATTTCCAGGGCGTGGTTGACCAGCTATCTTCTATGGGAGTCAAGTTCGACGACGAAGTTCAGGGACTGTGGCTGCTGTGTACCTTGCCAGACTCGTGGGAAACCGTACGAGTATCTATGATCACTTCTGCTCCAGAGGGCGTGGTCAGTCTGGAGTTTGCCAAGAGCGGGGTGTTGAATGAAGAGATACGGAGACGTTCTCAGGGCACTTCATCCACATCCCACCACTCAGAGGCACTTGTTTCAGAGAGCCGCGGAAGGGGCAAAAGCAGGGGTCCAGGTGGTGGCAGAGACAAGAGCAGGGGGAAGTCCAAGGGTCGGTACGAGGACTCAGAGTGTTACCATTGCGGTAAGAAGGGCCATATCAAGCAGAATTGTTTCGCTTGGAAGAAGGAGAAGAAGGGCGACAAGGGGAAGCAAGAAGAGAACACTACAGCGGCGGCCTCGGTGCATGGAGGCGATGTGATCGTCGTAGGTGATGAGGTCATTACTAACCTCGCCTGCGATGACAATTCTTGGCTGGTGGACTCAGGGGCTTCAGCACATGTATCTCACAATAGGGCACTGTTTGCCACTTACACGACAGGCGACTGTGGCGTGTTGAAGATGGGCAACGGAGATGTGTCGAAGGCGATTGCCATTGGAGATGTGCATTTGAGAACGAAGACGGGTGCGGTTCTTGTTCTCAAGGATGTTCGTCATGTCCCTGATATCCGTTTCAACCTGGTGTCGGTTGGAATGTTGGATGACGAGAGATTCTTCAGTCTCTTGGGGAATAGTCAGTGGAAGCTTTCCAGAGGTTCGATGGTGATTGCCAGAGGAAGCAAGAAGTCCGGTCTCTACTATATGGAGGGGAGCGCAGAGGGGGCACAGGAGGTGAACGCAGTCAGTGACGCGTCTACCGAGTTGTGGCACAGGCGGCTCGGCCATATCAGCGAGAAGGGGATGAGCTACTTGGTGAACAGAAAAGTGATTCCGGGGCTCAAGTCTACAAAGTTGGAGAAGTGCACGCACTGTTTGGCTGGAAAGCAAAGTTGGGTGTCTTTCCAGAGTCACCCAAGTTCGAGGAAGCCGGCGTTGCTCGAGTTGATTCACTCGGATGTCTGCGGTCCTATGAAGGTAAAATCTCTTGGTGGTGTTTCTTACTTTGTGACTTTCATTGATGACTGTTCCAGGAAGGTTTGGGTCTATGCCTTAAAGACCAAGGATCAGGTGCTGCCTACTTTCAAGGAGTTTCAGGCCTCCGTTGAAAGGGAGACGGGCAAGAAGTTGTTGTGTGTTCGGTCCGACAATGGCGGCGAATACATCGGTCCCTTTGATGCGTATTGCAGAGAGCAAGGGATACGACACCAGAAGACTCCGCCGAAGACACCTCAGCTCAATGGTGTAGCGGAGCGCATGAACAGGACACTGATGGAGAGGGTGCGGTGTTTGCTGTCAGAAGTAAATTTGCCGGGCAGTTATTGGGGTGAGGCTCTTCTCACAGCTGCTTATATTATTAATTTGTCTCCTAGTGCTCCTTTGCAGGGTGATGTGCCTGATAAAGTATGGTACGGCAAAGAGCCGTCATACAGTCACCTGCGGGCGTTTGGTTGTAAAGCCTTCGTGCATGTACCGAAGGGCGAGAGGACCAAACTTGAGCCGAAGACGAGGCAATGCGTCTTTGTCGGCTATGGTCGGGATGAGTTTGGCTATAGACTCTACGACCCAGTGGAAGAAAAGCTCTACAGAAGCAGGGACGTGGTGTTCGTCGAGGATCAGACCATGACCAACACTCAGGATTCCGAGACGCCTTCTGAGGCTGAGGAATTGCCTGAGTTAGAGTCATTTCACTTCGAGCAGTTTCCAGAGGACATCGCAGAGGATCCAGTTATGGGGGAGCCGGTACATGGAGTTGCTCCCAACCTTGATCATCAGCCTGCTGATGGTGGTCAGGGTGTCCCTCAGGAGGATGAGCATGCCGGAGAGGTAGTTCCTGAAGGGGAGGAGGCTGTCGGTATACAGCCAGCACCAGTGGCTCCACTGAGAAGGAGCAACAGGGATCGTCGACCATCTACGAGATACTCGCCAGATGAGTATGTGCTATTGACTGACAGGGAAGAGCCCGAAAGTTTCGCAGAGGCTATGGAAGACGAACACAGGCAGGAGTGGATGGTGGCTATGCAGGAGGAGATGAGTTCCTTGCACACCAATTCCACTTATGATCTGGTGCGATTGCCAAAGGGCAAGAAGGCTTTGAAAAATCGATGGGTGTTCAGAGTGAAGCAGGCGGATGATGCTACTCGCCCTCGATACAAAGCGAGGCTGGTAGTCAAGGGCTACGGTCAGCGAAAAGGCGTGGATTATGATGAAATCTTTTCGCCTATCGTCAAGCATTCGTCTATTCGGGTGGTGCTAGCATTAGTAGCCAGTTTCGACTTGGAGGTCGAGCAGATGGACGTGAAGACGGCGTTCCTCCACGGTGATCTTGAGGAGGAGTTGTACATGGAGCAGCCGGAGGGATTCTGCGAGAAGGACAAGTCACATTTGGTCTGCCGGTTGAGGAAGAGCTTGTATGGTCTGAAGCAGGCTCCGAGGCAGTGGTACAGAAAGTTCGAGTCGTTTATGGGGGAGCATGGTTATGCACGGACGACGTCGGACCATTGTGCATTTGTGAGATATTTTGCCGATGATGATTTCATCATTTTGTTACTCTATGTTGATGATATGCTATTAGTGGGTCGGAATGCCACTAGGATAGCGGAGTTGAAGCGCCAGCTGGGCGCAGCCTTCTCTATGAAGGATTTGGGCGCAGCGAAGACTATTATTGGGATGGAGATCAGCCGAGAGAGAGAGTCCAAGCTGCTACACTTGTCCCAAAAGAAGTACATTCACCGGGTACTTCAGCATTTCGGGATGGACGGGTCGAAGAAAGTGAGTTCCCCCCTCGCGGCTCACTTTAAGTTCACTGAGGAGCAGTGTCCATCTACCGAGGACGAAAAGGAAGATATAGAACGGGTTCCATATGCTTCAGTTGTGGGAAGCCTTATGTATGCCATGGTGTGTACGAGGTCAGATAATGCTCATGCAGTTGGTACGGTTAGCAGGTATCTTTCAAATCCTGGAAGGGTACATTGGAGTGCGGTCAAGTGGATTCTACGATACCTTCAGGGCACTGTCGGTTGGAGACTTTCCTTTGGTGGTGACGAGCCGAAGCTGGTTGGTTATACCGACGCTGATATGGCTGGAGATGTAGACACGAGGCGATCGACTTCGGGCTACGTGATGATGTTTGTGGGAGGAGCAGTATCGTGGCAGTCGCGGTTGCAGAAGTGTGTTGCCTTGTCGACGACAGAGGCAGAGTACATTGCGGCGACGGAGGCTTGCAAGAAGCTGTTGTGGATGAAGAAGCTGCTGCAGGAAATGGGACTGAAGCAAGAGCAGTATACTTTGCTTTGCGACAGTCAGAGTGCGATCCACTTTGTGAAGAATCAGACGTTTTATAGCCGGTCCAAGCACATCGAGACCCGGTATCATTAGATACGGGATGTGGTTGAGAAGAAGGACGCGGAGCTTGAGAAGGTGCATACAGACGACAACGGAGCTGATATGTTCACGAAGATTCTACCAAGAGGGAAGTTTAAGTACTGCAGGCAGGTCGTCGGAATGACGACGTCCTCCCCATAGTTGTGAAGGGGGAGATTTGTTGGAGTGGGTGGGGTTCCCAACCTATGTGGAGAAGACCCCGGAGTGCGACGAGCGCCGTTCGTGTGTCGAAGAAGCTCGGGAAGTAGACGTGGAGCTGCTGCTGTTGCTGCTGGAGCTGCTGGAAGCAGGGGATCCGAGTTCGGGCCGAACTCGGTCCCATGGCGAGTTCGGGCCAAACTCGGTCTGGCCGTTCCAGGGTTTGGCCAGTAGGTGCTGGTTGCCCCACACAGAGTTCTGGCCGAACTCTGTGTCGTCGGGGGCTGAAGCGATTTTCAGGATGAGTTTTCATCATTGGATCTAATCCAACGGTCCAGGTTGGTTGCGGAATTAGGGAGATATATTGAGTTTTCTCAACCCTAATTCATGATCGTATTATCGCATTGGACAACACAAGTTTGAGAGAGAAGGAGGCAAGAGTGCCATTGCAACTTCGGAGAAGAAGACGGAGGATCGAAGGTCGTTTTCGAAGGAGATCGTGTTTCGGGTAATCTCTACTCGTCGTTCTCGTTCTTCGTAGCCTTGTGATCATTGTTCTTGTCTCTGAGTGTTGTGGGGATCCGATTTGGATCGGGAGGAGTTTGTAGAGGGTGTAATTCTTCTATTCTATTAGTGGAGGCTTCTCAGGGTTGGACTCCGATCGTCCCGTGGTTTTTCCCGCAAGGGTTTCCACGTCAAAAATTCTCTGTGTCTGCGTGATTGTTTTTGTGTGGTTGTTTTTGGGTTCGTGCGTTGTTTGCTCGGTCCTCTCGCATGTACTCTCCGGTTTGGGGAAAGGTTTCCGTGCTTCTTTCCCAACACCATCGTGCCTGTGCAGAGCCGAAAACAGATCTGCACGCGTCCCCGCGGTTGACCCATCTTCCCTGCGTCCTTTGACTTTATCCATCGTCGCACCTCTCTCATCGAACCCACCATCGTATAGTCGTTGGAGCTTTCCCGGTAATCCTCTTGCCACCGAGTTCTGCGCGGTCCCAAACCGTGCCGACCGACCGCTGCCCTGACCTATCACCAAAACCAGGCACACAGCGCCACGCTGTCGTGGATATCGAGCGTCGCACCGATCCACTGCTAAGAGCGTTTTCCCCCAACATCGACTTTGTGGAGCCCTCGCCGCCACTCTGCCATGCTGATACAGCATCGGGGTTAGCTCCTCACTTCCCCTTACTCTCTTTCCTCTCAGTCGCTCTGGCCCTTCCTCTCTCTCCATATCGACTCTCTCACTTTTTCGATACATCTCCTGTATGTCTCTATCTATACTCTCTCTGAAGAACAGACTCTCCAATGACTCTCCCTCCCCCCTTTAACTCTTCTTTCTCTCTGTCTTATTCCAACGTCATTTGGGTTTTATTTTATTTATTAATTTTATTTCATGTTTAGAAAGAAAAAAATAGTGAAGATAATTTGGGACCAAATGGTCTTTGGCCCTGATATGGGCTTTTAAGTTTTGGGCTATTAGGATATGAATATCGTATATATGATATATTGATTTTATTATTTATTTTGGGAAATATTCTTGAGTTTTGTGAAAAGATTTATAGATAAATTTATTTAATCATTTGGGCCATTATATATGTACAAGTAAATATTTTGGGCTTTTATTTGATGAGTATTCCTAAAAATTATTGTTACGGATTTTTTGTTTGATGGAATTATATCTTCTTGAAAATATTTCTAAATAGTCTATATATATATATATATATATATATATATATATATATATATATATATATATATATATATATATTTTTTTTTTTTTTTTATATATATATGTATAAATGGCTCGGAGGAAGCAGGCGTCCGCTCCGCTCCTCGCCTCTCCGCCCCCCCTCTCCGCTTGGGGTCTGGTGGCTGGGCTGGCCGCTCGGGCTGCTCGGCCCGGCGGCGCCTATCGGAGTCTTTGTCCCTGTCGGCGGCTCCCCCTACTGGTTGCCCCTCCACCCCGTGGATGGCCGGTTTTCGCCCTCCTCCTCGGCCTCGTCGACATCGTCGCCGTCCTCGGCGTAGTCGGTCCTGGCGCAGGCAGGCCTGTCATTCCCCTCCAGCCGTCCCTCCGGTTCCCCCCCAGGCCAGCCTTCCGGCGGGGTTGGGCCGAGCGCAAGGCTTTTCTCCGCCCGCTCCGGTGCGCCTCGTTGCACCCTTCTCGAAGTCGCCACCCCCCCTGGCCGAGCGCCAGGCTTTTCTCCGCCCGCTCCTCTCTCAGCCCCCTGGCTGAGCCTTCCGGCGGTCCCGGGCTGGTCCCCCCCTCTTCTTCGTCTTTCCCCAGTGGCTGACCCCCCCCTCCGTCTTCCCCCTGGGTCAGCCGTTCATCCACTTTCGCTTCCGCCGGCCAGGGAGAGGCCCTCCCCATCGCCCTCTCCCCCGCCTCTGCCCCCCTGGCGTTCCCGCCTCCGTCGGAGCTAACACGGCTCCGGACGTCGCGTTAGGGTTCTCCCTCGCCCCTCCAGTCGCTCCTACTTCTCCGGCGTGGCCCAACTCCACCCACTCCCAGCTGAGCCCGCCATCCCTGGCCCTCCCTCTCCGGGACCCTCAGCCCCCTTCGGCCGTGGAGGCACCGCCTCCTCCTCTCCAACTTCCGCCTCCGGTTTTACGGGTGCTCCCACGCCTCCTGTTTCGCCCCCTCCCCCCCATGGTGCTCCCCGCCGCCCTGGTTCTTCCCTCGACGGCGGCGCCCCCCTCTACAAACCCCTCTCTTGGGCACTCGTGGCTGATCAGCGGCCCTCGCCGCACGATCCGACGATGATCGACTTTCCTTCGACGTCGCCACCCTCGGGCGCTCCCCCGTCCCATCCTCCTCCACCGTTCATCGTACCCCCCTTGGCGACGCCCATCGACGGATCCCCCGCTCTCCGGCGATCACTTCGACGCACGCCGGCTCCTCGACGGTGAGGCCGAGCCCCCGCTCCCCCATCGTCGGTCTCGTCTCCCCCCCCTCCCGCTCTATCCCCGGCGGTCCACCCCCGCCCCGCGCTCCCTTCCTCGCCGGAGCATCTCGCCTCGGCTTGCGCGCTGCGCTAGGGGGGCCTCGAGCCACGCGCCCTTTCTCGGGCAGTGTACCAGCTCGGGCTGTGTGCCCTCGAGCAGCGCGCCCTTGGCCCGCGTGCGTTCCCTCCCTTGGTCTGCGCGCTGGGGGGACGCGTCAACATCCCGTCGAAAAAAATAATAAAAAAAAATTTATATATATATATATATATATATATATATTTATATATATATATATATATTTATATATATATATTTATATATATATATATATATATAAATCCTAGGGCCCCGCGCCCACCCACCCCCCTAGGGCCCAGTGCCCTCCCACCCCCCAAACGATCTCGGGACGCGTGAATGCAGGGCTGACCGCACACGATCTGTCCGATTCTCAAAAATTCAAATTTTTGGATTTTCGAAATTTTGAATTTTCACTGTCAAAACTTTTGTGTTTTCTACTTAGATTACCGTTTCCTACTTCTATTACCAAGGCCTTTTGTGCTTTTTCACCTATGGTACTACCTATAATGCTCTTTTTGAGCCACTCCTTTTATTTCAATAAATTGCCTATATATATATATATATATATATATATATATATATATATATATATATATATTCTAAACAATAATTATTTTCTAAATGATTTTTCTTGATTTCAAAGTATTTATCTAAAAACTATCATTAATTATAAAATATAGTTGCCCAGTATTATAATATTTTCTAAAATAGTTATATATTGTTTATGAATTTCCTTTCGATTATAAATCATTGATCGCGACTAATCGTATTCATATCTTCTTGTGAATTCCGAAATCCTTCACATCGACCCTAGCCAATCAGACTATCCTGGACTCAATGGAGTTATTCGTTTCACCAACTAAGGACCTCAGGCGAGTACATTTTTTGTTTGTTTCCAATATTGTTAATTACTCTAATTGTATAATTAATGATGTATATTTGATTCTTGACACGTTCGTTACATAGATTAGTGGCATATGGATTTAGTCATGATACTATATTCTATTGTGTTTGTTTACCGTATTTTGTGACCTAATGTTGTGACTTTATCCGTGTGTAGTAGTCTGGCAGGAAAGTACTAAGTAGATATGTGATCAGTAGACCGTGCTTTATTTTATATTTTATTGCAATGTAGACCATGCGGTATAGTATCTCAGCCCGATCACATATTAAAAGGTGTAATTTAAATCACTTATATGGTTATATTCCTTGTTCCATGCTTACTTGTCTTTGAAGTCGTAATTAATTGTTTCCTTCATTTCCATGCCATAATTTTAGTTTATTTATTTCATCATGTATGTCATTTCTATTCACTGTTTTTATAGTCGTTATCATATATTTGGAATTACATGCTTGAATTGTACTCGTTCCATTCCCGACTGGAAACTATTTTTCAGATAGTTGCCTGCTATGCGATGCTTTGCATCATCGGGAGAGTGGGTATATGCTGAGGTCAACCCTAGAAGACTAGTTAGATAGATGTGTTGATAATCATTTTCAATATTTATATTATACTGTATTTTTAATCAAATGTAATCTTTTGAATATTGTAATTTTGGTTAGTATTCTGAATGAGCAAATAAATAAATTAATTATGAAAAAATATTGTGACCATGATCGTTAAGGTCTAGACAGCATTTTATCGTCGATATTGCGGCGTAGGCTGGACTTGTCCACACACTTGCATCCGAAAAACGGGTGCGGGTCGTGAAAATTTTTTTTTTGTGGCACATACAGATCAGTCTTTGCAATAATTATGCGAACTCCTGGTAGTACCATATTATTCGTACTAATGCAAGCCTGCGATTATGAATTGCTCATTCACGATTAGGGTGATTTTCGAAAAATGACTAGGCATAGGACTAGGTACGCGGTGAACAATCCATAGATTTATTTTGAATTGATTTCTTGGGTAGTTAAGGTTGTTACATAGGCTACATGATTAAGATAGTAATATTCCTTGAATATTGAGAAAACCCTATTTGATGAATTTAAAATATTTTTATGCGATAGTATTTTGTTGTGATGGAATGACCATAATCAAAGGTGGGTTGAGTCTTCGATTGATGAAATGAGCCTTTAAGGTTATTAGCTTCTGCTGTCTTTGAAGTTTAAATTTCTATATGGTTTGGTGAATTTATAGATAAGGTTGAATTTTCAAAGGAAATGATTTTTTATTTAATTAATGATAAATAATATTATGGAAATCTTTGGAGATTTATTGAAAGAGATTATGACAAAATAGATTTAAGATTAAATTGTGAAGTATTTAAATTTTGAAGATATATGGTTTTAAAATTTTAGTATTTGAAATTAGTGAGATTTTCTTGAGGTTAAAAAGTTTATGTACGATAAGTATTGAGTAGCAATTTAAATTTATTATGATTGAAGATTTTTTGAGATATTTGAATATACAAGATTGAGGGATGATAAATTAGGCGTCATGTATCAGAGACCCCTCTAAACAATATACGTTGATTGTATTTTTTTTACTTATCTAAAATTTGTTTGTCTTCGTTATATTATATTTATAGGTTTTTCTTCTATTGAATCTTAGAACATTTTTAGGATTTAAGACCATAGCCTAAGATTCCAACACCAAGCCATATCAATTTACTTCTTCTATTTCCATCCTAGTTGATCAATGTTCTTATTAAAGAACTTTTCCTTTTCATCTAATTTGATCAATATTTTTTTTTAATTCTTACTATCTTTTTCACCGATCGAACAAGTCCGTTTATCCTAGTAGTCCTTAAATTTCGAGGACAAAAATTTTCTAAGGTGGGTAGATTTGTAACTCCTCTTCCCGAATTTTTCCAAAAAAAAAATATTATTATTGTATTTGAAGGTTATTCTTTTCAGCGAAACTTTATGAGTAATATTTTATTCTTATATCAAAAACTAATTTTAAAATATATATTTTAAGAGTGCTAATTTGTTTTAATAAAAATATTTTATTAAATTATATTATTGGAATTATGAAAGATGTTTGGTCATTATTTTGGAATTTTATTAAATTTGGTTTCAAAAAGGATTTTTGGAAGTCATAAGTAGTCTTCAATAATAAAAAGGTTTGTCCGTCTATTTTTTAAATAAAGATTTACATTTATGAAAATATACTTTAAATTTATTTTGATGTTATATTTAAATATGATAACTAGTATTTGAAAAAAGATTTGAATTTATATAATTTATATTATTTCATGACATCGAGTATTATTTTAATGATAATCAGTTATTGGCTATATTTGAATTTATTTAAAATTACCTTGATAAATATCAAATATGATTTAAATTATTTGATAATGTTGAGTACTAGTTTAAATTATTATTTGTAATCCCTATAAGGATTTCGATTAGGTTAAAATTGTTTTAAAATAATTTATTTGATTTAAACTAAGGGGGAACTTATCTATTGGAAATTCCAATCCTAATCTATATAGGAATATCTATTATACAAAACACAAAGGTTTTTGAATCCTAGGGCTGACTGTGCCAAGATAAAGAGTGGTTGGGATTTAATCTTGGTGAATCAACGGTTGTGGGATTTTATGGGAAATCCAAAGAGTGGGGTTTGCACTCATAATGATTGTGGATGAGCATTATTGAGAGTGGGGTTTTATGGGGAATCCAAAGCATTATTGAGAGTGGGGTTTTATGGGGAATCTAAAGAGTGGGGTTTGCACTCATAATGGTTGTGGATGAGCATTATTGAGAGTGGTATTTTATGGGAAATTCAAAGAAAATTCACATCCAGCAGTGGTTAGGATTTAATATTTTGATGGGGGCCTCATAATTATTATTGTTCGTTTAAAATTGGGGGTCCAAGATTTTGAGGGGGGATACCTTAAATGAACCATGCCCTATGGGCACGGGTTATGACTAGTCTACCTATATTTAGGGAGGTCCTCCACTTGTTTCCTCAACTTCTCAACACAACTCTACGACATCCACAAACAACCAAACAGCCATCCACCATCAATCATATGTGTCGTGCATCGTATCCGTGTCCTCCAACCGTTCCACTATTTTATTTTTATATATTTACAGTCATTTCCCTCTCCCGTATCCGACAACCCAAGACACGGATACAATCTACGATCTCGTGTCGGACAAACCCCGACACGAACGTCCAATCCCAAATCAGAGACCTAACCATAACCCTAAATATTTTCAGCCATTGACTGATGCCCTTTTTCTGCCACCATCTGTCGGCACCACCGATGTCGTCCTTCTCCCCTGCCTCTTTTCGATACTACCGTATCACAAACAAACAAACCCGACCTCCCGCCACTGGCCAACTCCAGCCATACCAAACCACCCTGGCCATTCCCATGAACACCCCCACCAGCACCACCAAGTCAACCCCATCGCAGCCACCACTGCTACCACTTCTCCACCACCATCATCATCATCCCGCCGCCGTCGTGTCCGCCTACACTCCCGTTTTTGGCCATCTGCCATGACCGACCGCCCATATTCATCAATACCACAAAAAATACGACCACCACATATCTGGTTGCACCACCGTGCTGCCCATGCACAACCGCCATGCAGAGCCGAGCACAGATCCGCCCGCGTCCCCACGGCCGACCCATCTTCCACTACCAAAATATATCGATTTAACGACGGCCACATCCGTCGCCCGTCCGTCGACAATTTGTATTAGCGACCGATCACTGACGGATCTTGGTCAAAATAATCTGTCGGCAATCAGCTCGTCGCTAATAATGATCCGTCGCTAAGTAGTCGTCAAGCGACGGATTAGCGACGGCTTTTCGTCGTCACAATACGATGCTTTAGCGACAACTTTCCGACAGACTTTCGTCCATTTCAAGTATTAAATACTTAACTGTGTAGACGCTAGCGACGGATAGTCCGTCGATAAACCGTCGTAACAGTGTATCAGAGGGTATCGTTCCGTCGCTAGTCCGTCGATCACCGTCGCTAACAAAGGATGGATTAGCGAAGGAATACTAACGGATTATCGGTTGACCATGTTCTGAAAATGCTTGACATTTCTAGAACCTTGGCGACGAATTTTCTATCGCAACACCGTCGAGACAGCGACTGATTTGCCGCTGATTATCCGTCGCCAATGTTCTAGAAATGTCAAGCTTTTCCAGAACCTTGTCGACAGATCTTCCGTCGCTATTATGTCGAACTATATACCACCAGAACTTTGTCGACGGATATTCCGTCGACCACCCGTCGCTACCTGGAAACAGTTTCAAATCTCCAGTTAGCGACGGAAATTCTGTCGAAAAGTAGTCGAAAACTGGAAATATCTGTCGCTCGCTAAATGAGATTTTTTTGAAAAAAATTGTAGCACTTTTCCTGTTCACAAAAATATTCATAAAAACCAAACCAATATATAATGCACAACAATTATCCAACAATCACATAGACCAAATATATAATGCACACCAATTATCCAAGAATCACATAGACCAAATATGCACATACGAATTTGATGCACACCAATTATCCAAGAATCATATAGACCAAACCAAATTAATATAAAATAGACATCAATTATCCTGAAGAGTAACCTAATATCCGTCGTTATAATCCGATCATAGCACAAATATTCCAAAATTCCCACAAATATTCTAAATTTTCTAAATTATAATACTATAAGGAGGAGGAGGAGTTCGAATGCCCGGTAGTGGTAATCCATGCTGCGACCGACGAATATACTCCTCCACTAGGTACGACTGTGGAGGGAGGGAAGTGGCTGCATGCCCTTGGCTCACTCGAGCGGTATTTGTGCGTCAGATAAAATAGCAAAAATTCGATTTATCTCCAAGTATGAGAACGGATGGATCAGAACACAACCTAAAATTCATTCTAGCATACATTAGTGTGAATCATCTATGTTCTGTACATATGGTGTAGTATATGTTCTTATCGTATCTAGTATCTGAAGGATATAACAGAATAAAGATGAACTCACATAATGTAATACTAAAACATCATCTACTACTATATAAGATATAGTGATAGGTTGTCATATCATCATTGCCGAGGGATGAGGGTCGAAGGGCAGTCAACTTTATCTACGGCTACATAGTTTCTGCCTCGCCAGTCGAATGGCTTCAGGGACTATGTCTTGATCACCATGTCGTATCGTAGATTAATACAAAAGAAGCTGGAGCTGGAGCCAAAATACAGTACTAATTCACCATGTCATACTATTTTACTCTCTCACTCTCTCTCCTCCCCCCTCCGGCGCTCTTACTCTCTCCGGTGCTCTCACACTACTAATTTTTATGTGCTTTAAGTGTGAGAACGGATGGCTCAGAACACAACCCAAAATTTATTCTAGCATACATTAGTGTGAATCATCTATGTTCTGTACATATGGTGTAGTATATGTTCTTATCGTATCTAGTATCTGAAGGATATAACAGAATCAAGATGAACTCACATAATGTAATACTAAAACATCATCTACTACTATATAAGATATAGTGATAGGTTGTCGTATCATCATTGCCGAGGGATGAGGGTCGGAGGACAGTCAACTTTATCTACGGCTACATAGTTTCTGTCTCGCCAGTCGAATGGCTGCAGGGACTATGTCATGATCACCATGTTGTACCGTAGATTAATGCAAATGGAGCTGGAGCTGGAGCCAAAAATACAGAATCCAAAATACAAAATACAGAATTCAATCCCTGGGTTCGCCGACCCCCTCGGTGGAACACTCAACACCGGCATGCACAATACATTCCAGAATATACAAAAAATATAAAGAAAAAATACTATCCACAACGAACAATGTCAATATATAATATCCTCAACAAACCAAATCAATATCCGTAAATACGTACAAACTTAGTATCCTCTACGAAAAAACTGAATATCCCCAAATACGTACAAAGTCAAAAATATAGTACAGTCCAAAAATGAAAAAATGAAAGTACTGATCGCCTGGAGCTGGACCCGGAGCTGGAGGAGCGCCACCAGATGACGTACAAATACTGCTCGAATGAGCCAAAGGCATGCAGCCACTTCCCTCCCTCCATTCACCCTCTCCCTCTCTCATGCTATCAATGTCACAACTTTTCCAGTGTTGCTCCCTCTAATGATGATGAACGCAAAAATCAACGACCCCCTCTCCTTTCTCACTCTTCACAGTTCTCACAACAGGAAGGATCAGTGCTTTCTAGTTCTCTTCCAACCATCAATTCCTCCGTTCTGATCAAGCATCTTCCTTCTCCTCTCCTCCACTATGGCTCTGGACCCATCTGCTCCTTCCTACTTCCCTTCTTCTTATTTGACTCTCTCAGCCACATATGATATCCACCTCAAGTGTAGAGTCGGGGGAGAAGAAGTGGGCAGGAAAAGGAGGGGGAAGCAGCACAGCCGACGACATAACCCGGAGGAAGTACAGAGGTTTTTTTCAACATCCGTAGGAGAACTATAAGGATATATCTTTTCACAATATGTCACCTTGTCAAAGACCCTTAATGTGACAACCATGTTACTGCGGTGTCGGAAGACTAACATGTCATAATTTTCTTAGCCGTATGTTTTGACATAATCCTCCTAACTCTTTCCTCCTATATAGTAATGCAAGATTACTACATAGGAGGAAAGAGTTGGGAGGATTATGTCAAAACATACGGCTTAAAAAATTATGACATGTTAGTCTTCCGACACCGCGGTAACATGATATTCACATTAAGGGTCATTGACAAGGTGACATGTTGTGAAAATATATATATCCTTATTGTTATCCTACGGATGTTGAAAAAAACCTCTGTACTTCCTCTGGGTCATGCCGCCGGATGTGCTGCTTCCCCCTTCTCTTCCTGTCCACTCCTTCTCCCCCGACTCAACACTTGAGGTGGATATCATATATGGCTGAGAGAGTCACATAAGAAAAAGGGAAGTAGGAAGGAGCAAATGGGTCCAGAGCAATGGTGGAGGAGAGGACAAGGAAGATGCTTGATCAGAACGGAGGAATTGATGGATGGAAGAGAACTAGAAAGCACTGATCCTTCCTGTTGTAAGAACTGTAAAGAGTGAGGAAGGAGAGGGGGTCTTTGATTTTTGCGTTCATCATCATTAGAGGGAGCAGCACTGGAAACGTTGTGACGTTGATAGCATAAAAAAAAGTAAGGGAAAATGGAGGGAGGGAAGTGGCTGCATGCCTTTGGCTCACTCGAGCGGTATTTGTGCGTCAGATAAAATAGCAAAAATTCGATTTATCTCCGAGTGTGAGAACGGATGGCTCAGAAAATAACCCAAAATTTATTCTAGCATACATTAGTGTGAATCATCTATGCTCTGTACATATGGTGTAGTATATGTTCTTATCGTATCTAGTATCTGAAGGATATAACAGAATCAAGATGAACTCACATAACGTAATACTAAAACATCATCTACTACTATATAAGATATAGTGATAGTTTGTTGTATCATCATTGCCGAGGGATGAAGGTCGGAGGACAGTCAACTTTATCTACGGCTACATAGTTTCTGCCTCGCCAGTCGAATGGCTGCAGGGACTATGTCCTGATCACCATGTCGTACCGTAGATTAATGCAAATGGAGCTGGAAATATCCGTCGCTAGCCGGTCACTAGTCCGTCGCTAACTGAGATTTTTTTGAAAAAAAATTGCAGCACTTTCCCTGTTCACAAAAATATGCATAAACCAAACCAATATATAATGCACACCAATTATCCAACAATTACATAGACCAAATATATAATGCACACCAATTATCCTAGAATCACATAGACCAAATATGCACATATGAATTTAATGCACACCAATTATCCAAGAATCATATAGACCAAACCAAATTAATATAAAATAGACATCAATTATCCGGAAGAGTAACCTAATATCCGTCGTTATAATCCGATCATAGCTCAAATATTCCAAAATTTCCACAAATATTCCAAATTTTCTTAATTACAATACTTTAAGGAGGAAGAGGAGTTCGATTTCCCGGTGGTGGTAATCCCTGCTGCGACCGACTAATATACTCCTCTATTAGGTACGGCGGTGGAGGGAGGGAAGTGGCTGTATACCTTTGGCTCACTCGAGCGGTATTTGTGCGTCAGATAAAATAGCAAAAATTTGATTTATCTCCAAGTGTGAGAACGGATGGCTCAGAACACAACCCAAAATTCATTCTAGCATACATTAGTATGAATCATCTATGTTCTGTACATATGGTATAGTATATGTTCTTATCGTATCTAGTATCTGAAGGATATAATAGAATCATGATGAACTCATATAATATAATACTAAAACATCATCTACTACTATATAAGATATAGTGATAGGTTGTCGTATCATCATTGCCAAGGGATGAGGGTCGAAGGACAATCAACTTTATCTACGGCTACATAGTTTCTGCCTCGCCAGTCGAATGGCTGCAGGGACTATGTCCTGATCACCATGTCGTACCGTAGATTAATGCAAATGGAGCTGGAGCCAAAATATATAAACCAAAATACAAAATACAGAATCCAATCCCTGGGTTCGCTGAAAATATAAAACACAGTTCTAATTCATTTGTGTTTTAAGTGTGAGAACGGATGGCTCAGAACACAACCCAACCAGAGAGGATACTCTGAGAGATCCATCTGAGTAGGACGTATACTCTGAGAGATCACCTTTACAAGAATGATATCCGTAGTGGGATTGAGTATTGGAGGAGATATTATCAGAGTATACGTCCTACTCAGATGGGTCTCTCACCGTTACTATTTTTTTGACGGCATCATGGATGTGCTCCGTCAACAGATTCTTGCTCTGAGCCAAAACTTTGCCCCGGAGCTCAAGTGGACATCCTTTGTGTAGAGCTCGAGTGAGATATTCCTGACAGCATGGTGGTCTCCTTTGTCAAAGTATCCGTGCTCGTCCCACAACCAAAACTCAACGACGGTTTCTATCCGTCGCTAGGCCGTCGCTCTTTTTAATACTTGCCGACGGAACATCCGTCGCTACGTAGTCGAAGAATTGTCCCGCCATTTCTCTCAACAATTCCCGCAAAATAATCGACTGCATAGCGACGGCTGCGTATCCGTCGCTATGTATCCGACGACCTAGCGACGGATGAGCGACCTTTCCTCCCTCTTAAAATGAAATAAAAAATGTATCGACATGTCGTTGGTACTCCGTCGGCTATTTGCCGGAAATCCGTCGCTAACGCCGACGAAAATTTTTTGTCGCTAAAAAGCGGTCGCTTATTGACTGTATTTTGGTAGTGTTCCAGGCGTCCTCCGACTTCACCTATCGTTGCATCTCTCTCCTCGAACCCACTCCCGCGTAGTCGCTGGAGCTTCCCCAGATCTAACAAATCGGCTCGCCACCGAGTTCTGTACGCTCCCGCGTCGTGCCGACCGGCCACTGCCCCGACAAGTCGTCGGGACCAGGCACCTAGCGCCATATCGCCATGGATCTCCTGCATCGTGCCGATCCAGAGCCAAGAGCATTTTCCCTACTATCGACTTCGTGGAGCCCTCGCCGCCACTCTATCGAGCCGGAGTAGCACCGAGGTGAGCTCCTTATTTCCTCCTCTTCCATCTCCCTCGCTCTGGCCCTTCCTCTCTCTCTCTCTCTCTTTCTCCATCTCGACTCACTCACTTCTCGATTCCTCTGGTCTGTCTCTCTCTATACTCTCTCTGAAGAACACCGTTTGCAAAAACAAAAAGTTTGGTTTCTATAAACTAAGAAAGAGTACAAAAGTATAATTGATTTCTAGAGAAGTACAACTATAGGAATCGGATCAGAAGACGATCACTTTATCCCTTGAACGATGTGATATCGAAGACACGAGCCTCTGCAGGATGCAACAGCACCATAGAAGGAGATTATGATCATTCGTCATCCTTTGAGACTGATTTGAAACTCTATTTATAGAGTTTTTGAAATAACTGTTTAGCAGTTATTCTGGGTTGCGCGTGCCTCAGGTTGCGGCCTTTGTTCACTTGCGCGAGCAGTTGCACCAACTGCAGTGGACGCGTGGCATCATTTGAGTGAGATGTGCATGGTCGTGAGCAATGTAATGGACATGTTCTACGAAGTTAGTGGCATTTGTGCCACGTTACCCTACTATGGATATCAATTCGATCACATTGTGCGAGCTTCATCAGGTTGCACGGGGGCGCAAAGTAGCAACTTGCGCGAGCGGTTGCACCAACTGCTGTAGACGCGGCGTAAGGTCGTGAGCAATGTAGTGGACACGTTCTACGAAGTTGTTGGCATGCGCGCCACATCATCCTGCTCTGGACATCAATTTGATCATATTATGCGAGCTTCATCACGTTGTACGGGGGCACAATGTAACAACTTGTGCCTAAGTACAACCTCGCGCACCCTGACACGTTGTACAAACTGCTAGCTGACCAAATCTTCACGAGTGTCGTGCTATGCGGGATTCGAACGAATTTTCCTTAATATATGTGTTGTCAGCTGTCAGGCAATGATGATGTTGTTATAGTTTTTCGAAGAGACTTCCACATGGCACTCGCGCAACCTGTCTTGTGCGCAACCTATCCCCCTCGTACAAGTTGATAACTATGGCGTAATCTGGTATCTAGCTCCCAAAATAGCAGCACAACTTGATTTTTAGCCTCTATAAGACCCCTTCAAAGTTTTTAAAATTTGAAAAGACTTCAAAATTTTGAAATACTTTGAATTTAGAAATGACTGTGTTTAAGTTGGGCCGGTCGAACTCAAGCCTAATTTTTCAGCATAGGTTGCGCAACTGTTTGGGCTATAAATAGCTGCACTCTTTGAGTCTTTTCATCCTTCACCAATGTGACTTTCTCGAAACCCTACCACTTTCTCTTCTTCCCGATCTCCTTTGACTACTCTGTCTCTTCTTTTTCCAGACTTAGAAGCTTCTTCGACCATCCCTAATTGTGCCCGAGAGATTCGATGTTAAGAGAGGAGAGGACTTCGCTGAGCCTTCATCTCGCGCTTCACCATGCAGAGAGCAGCGACATGCATGTCAGTACATTCCGCCTTCGTCACGACAAGAAACTGTCAACTCGGCTATGGAAGGTGAGCATTTCGATCATTGTTCCATGCATCGATCATATCAACCAAATCCCTTTTTAGGGTTTTTGGATTAATCTGTTCATCGTACGCCCTCTCTTTTTAGATTTCGGTGCACTTTCTAACTTGCGCGACCCATTTTAGGGTTTGGTTGCTCTCACCTTGCGTGATGCAATGCAACAGAGATATTGTGATATGCAAAATATGGCGCAACACAGATGGTGCGCTATATAAAATGTGGCACAACACAGCCGCTGCACAACATGGAAGTCTTGGCGTAACCTGTGATTTTTGTACAAATTTGATCATTGCACTCTGTAGATTCACTAACTTCTTCTCTTTTACTTCTGCAGGGAATCGGTTGGCAAGATTCTTCAGAACTGGTATCGGTGATATAGGATACTTTGAAGATAAATCGATCTGACACACACATCAGACAGCTCAGAATTCTTCATGTCTTAGAAGGGTCTTCCTCAGATGGTAGGAAGAGCCTTTATACCTGGAGAATTAGACGGTGGAGTCAACTCTAACCCGAGTATTTAGGTAGAAGAGTTCCCTTCGCGGTAGAACTGGGAATTGTATCACAAGGAAGGATGAGCACATTCATATCTCTGTCTGTGCCGACAACAGGACATCTTAGGGTTGATGCCCCTCGCCCTTCTTTTTCGATCTTTCTAAGAGAGAAGACCAGAGTTAATTCTATTGCCTTGCTCGCTGCTTCAGGTCTAGTCGGCAAGGAACTGGCACCAACAAGAAGATCCAAAGATGTAATAGACCTCCATTTGTTGTATTAAAATAAAAATCCGAGATGTAATAGATTTCCATTAAGATGTATCAGAATGAAAATTCGAGATATAATATATTTCCATTAAGATGTAACTATGTTTTAAAGAAAAAGAATAAAGAATAATTTTCTCTCCTCTTTTTACTGGAATCTTTGTGGTTTTGAGAGTAATATGGATGTGATGATATATAAAAAATAGAATTCAGAGGTAATGTGGACGTGAACTCATTTTTCTATTGATGATCTTCAAGTCAGCTAGGATTTAAAGATAAGATATCATGTCTAAAAAGACGATATCTATTATAATACGGATTTATCATAAAGATAAGATATCTTTTAAAATAGCTGGGTTTTAAAAGACATAATTGACGATTCAGATGGACTCCATTGGAGATTTTGAGGATTTATTATTTGTGGCTTTATTTACGAAGAAGTAAATAAAAGCTAATAAATGTAGGTTCATTCACGAGGTGAATAGAGGTGATAGGATCCATGAATGAATGATCATGCTTTTTCGAAAAAAGGTCGTTTCGGTTTCCGAGACGGATAATAAATGAAGATCTATTCACGAGATGAATAGAGATGAATGAATGCACATGCCTTTTCGAGGAAAGGTCGCTTCGGTTCCTGAGACACATTGTTTGACATTTTTGTCTATAAATAGTGCGGGACCTTTCTTTGAGGATGTTATCAACACTTATTCCTTCACTGCAAATGTCTTCCGAAGATGTGCCCAAGGAGGCTGAGGTCATCCCGAAGACTGAAGTCGTCATCGATATTCATTCTGACGAGCCTCCGTTGCCTGTTTAGAAAGAGGTAGAGGAAAGCTCAACTGCTCCTGGGCCACAACAAGACATCCTTGCCAGACTCGTAGAGCCTGGAAGCACTGCCGAGGAAGAAGCTCTGAGGAAGGCTGCCTGTGAACTGCTGGTGTGATCGGACAATAATGTCTTCGAACTTCTTGTTAATTATGTTTTTAATCAGGAAGGCTCTGGTCCTCATTCCTTTCCTTGACCGGATGTATCTCTTTCTGTTTGAACTATGCAATAAAAAGGAATTTTATTTACACTTTTTTTTCTTTTGATATCTTTTTGTCATTATACATAGTATTTCTTGAAAATTTTGCCATTGATAAGCATCATGGCGACTCGGCCATCTATACCAGTTAGTTGATAAGCTCCGTTTGAGAAAACTTTGCTTACAGCATAGGGACCTTCTCACTTTGCTTCAAACTTTCCCTTGCTCATGTGCGTCATAGTCATAGGACGTCTGACGTTTAGAACTAGTTCTCCTTTCTGAAATGCTCGTACTTTAACTTTACGGTTGAAGGCTTTTGATATACGGGCTTGGTATAACTTAATATGTTGTTGAGCTAGGAGCCGTTTCTCATCCAACGCTTCAAGCTCTTGAAGTGGAAAATGATCATTGTTTTCTATTGTGAGTTTATTGGCAATTACAATCCTTAAAGAGGGGATTTGAATTTCCAATGCTAGGACAGCTCTGCATCTATACACCAAGGAGAAAGGTGTGCAACCGGTTGGAGTATGTATAGTAGTGCGATAAGCCTATAGACATTCTCCAAGCTTTTCACTCCAATTTTTTTATTGGTAGAAACAAATTCCTTGAGAAGCTTGATGATAGTTTTCTTGAATGCTTCAGCCAAACCGTTTGCTGCAGGATTGTAGGTCATGGAAGCAACATTGTTAATTCTGTTATCATCACAAAATCGAGTAAACTTTTGACTGATGAATTGTGGTCCATTATCATGAATGATTCGTCGAGGAATGGAGAATCTGTATATCATATGATGTTTGATGAAGTTGATGACACTGCTAGTCTCGACTTCAGATAAAGGTATGGTTTCCGTCCATTTTGAGAAGTAATTAGTTATAGCTAGTATAAACCGATATCCTTTAGATGACGGTAGATTGATAGGACCAATGACATCCATACCCCAAGCTTCAAAGGGCCATGATACGGCAGTCGGATGAAGGAACTCTGACGGTTGATGGATGAAGTTTGCATGAATTTGACAGGCTCGGTATTTCTTTGCATATTCAATGGCATCTGATACCATAGTGGGCCAATAATAGCCCATACGTCGGATACGATCTTGTAACTTAGGACCAGGCTGATGTGCACCACATACCCCATCGTGAGCTTCACGTAGTATTTGTTTTGCTTCATCTCTAGCAAGACAGCATAAGAATATACCATCAAATGTTCTTCGATAAAAGGTCTTGGAAGTATGATTATAATAAAACCGGAGTGATCGCCTACGGATTATTGTAGCTTCTTTAGAATCTTCAGGTAAAATGTCATGTACCACGAAATCAATGAAAAGAGCTCTCCAATCTTCACTAATGACATTGACTTCAGTTGAATTGTTGAACTCAATATTTGAGTTATTCTCAATGCAAAATAACTCTCTGTTAGTGATGACAATCATCTGTTACCTTTTTACTGGGATTGCTAATATGGCTACCAGATTAGCCAATGCATCAGCCTCCGTATTGTATGCCCAACGTACATGTTCAATAAAGAAACCCTTGAACGATGTAGCTAGCCTAACTGCTACTTCATGATATGGAACAAGATCCTGGTGTCGAACTTCATACGTGCCTCTAACCTGATTGACAATCAGTTTAGAATCTCCATATACTTTAAGATATTCAATATCTAATTGTTTAGACAATTGGAGACCAATGAGCAGAGCGTTGTATTCAGCCACATTATTGGAACACAATTCATCTAAAGAATAAGCTCTTTGAATAGCTAATCCTTTTAGCGATACGAGGACGATTCCAACTCCAGCGATAATGGTACCTTTCGGTCCAATTCTGGATGCACCATCAAAGAATAGACGCCATGTAAGAATTTCTTCTGAAATCATATTGGATTCCAAAGTTTCATATGGAATCTCGTCATAGAGTTTAGATGTTTCGGGAATTAGATGATTTGCCAGGAAGTCAGCAATAGCTTGACCCTTAACAGACTTTTGAGGAACATAAACCATATCATATTGTGCTAATAATATGGCCCATATAGTAAGCCTAGAATTGAGTGTACTGGGCTTCTTCATCAAGACCCAGAGAGGGTTAACTCTAGAAATAACATGAATAGTTTGGCCGGTGATATAATGTCTCGTCTTTTGAACAACAAACATCAAAGCTAGACATTTTTTTCCACTGGGGTGTATCGATTTTCGGCTTCGATCATTGTACGGCTAAGATAATAGATAGCTTGTTCATGACCTTCTTTATTCTTTTGAGCTAATAAAGCACCTAATGAATGGTCCATTGCACGAACATACATCAGGAAGGGTAATCATAAGACTGGAGGTACTAGAACTGGAGGGTTCATCAAGTACCGCTTTATGTCTTTAAATGCTTGCTGACATTCTTCAGTCAAATAAAAGACACACCTTTCTTCACGAGTTGAGTGAACGGTCGACATCATCCAGAGGGATTTGAGATAAATCTTCTGATATACGCAAATCGTCCATGGAATCCTCGTAGCTCTTTTAGGTTGCGTGGAGGACGCATCTCTTGAATGGCTTTGATTTTCTCAGGGTCAACGTGTATACCTTTAGAGATAATAACGAATCCAAAAATTTTGCCACTAGAGACTCCCAGGAATGACTTGGTGGGATTCATCTTGAGTTGATGCTGGCACATTAGATCGAATATAGTTCTCAAGTCTTGAATGTGGTCTTCCTTTAGACGACTTTTGACAGCAATATCTTCTACATATCATTCAATTGTCTTTCGCAAATGATCACGAAAGATAGTACTCATGGCCCGCTGATAAGTTGTACCAGCATTTTTGAGACCAAACGGCATGACATTGTAGCAATAGACTCCAAGAGGAGTGCAAAAAGATGTATGTTTCTCATCTTCTGAATGTATCTTGATTTGATTATATCCTGAGAATCCGTCCATAAAAGACATTCGTTCAAATTCGCAAGTATTGTCGATCATCACATCAGTGATCGGAAGAGGAAATTCGTCCTTGGGACACGCTTCATTAAGGTCTCTAAAGTCAATGTAGACTCGGGCCTTCCCAGTTTTCTTTAAATTGGGACAACATTAGCCACCCAGTCCGGATGTTGTTCTTCTCTGACGAAACCACAGGCGATGAGCTTCTTGACTTCAGTTTCTATGGCATCCATCATGTCAGGTCAAAATCGATGCTGTTGTTGCTTGACTGGCCTTGCATTCGGCAGAATATTGAGCTTGTGGGTAGCGATCTGGGGATCTAATCCCGACATGTCTTTATAGCTCCAAGCGAATACATCAATGTATTCCCTAATAAGTTGAATTAGTTCTTGTTTATCTGCGTCAGGGAGGCTTTTGCTGACGAATATTGGTTTTGGGGAAGTTTCATCTCCAACGTCGACTTGTACCAATTGATCTTCAGTAGGTGGCTCATATTGCTCGAAGTGAAGCTCCCATTGAGTATCCATCCTTTGTGCCCAAGGATCAAATTCAGAGGCTTCGATAAAGTCTTCGTCGTCTTTCGAGAACTCGGCAGTTACCATATTAGAAGATAGAGTCACTCGATGGGTGTGCCCTATACTGGTGTCTGAATCCCATTAAACAGAATCAGAAGAGTTAGATCATTCTTATTTATCGGATTCGGAGGCTTCTGGAGTCGGAATTGGCGAAGTATAACCCAATCCCTGCTTCTTTTTGCTGTAATATTGTTGTGATATTCCTTTTGGAGCGAAAATACGAATAGGAGTTCACCTTCCTTTACCACCATTGAGACTAGCTAAAAAATAATAGCCTACCTTTTGAATGATATCTTTTGATTGTTGACTATAATGACATAGTTGAAGTCTTCCGTTATCGTGATTTTCTTCTTCACTATCGGGCGTGATCTTCTGTTCTGTTTCTTTACTAAAAAGTATAGGAAGTTCATCTTTCTTTCTGGAAGGAACTAAGAAGAAGGAGTCCTGCATTAGTTCGAGCAATACTTCGTCTTGGAGAGGTTGAACTGCTCATATGGTAAGCGGTTCGAAGTTATCTAGCATTTCTAAATAACATCGAGTACAATAAAAAATATCAGTATACTGTAAAGGAGATGCAACTTTATTGATTTGTACATCATCATTTATAATAGGATTCTTAGCCTTAACAAAAGGCTTAGTAAGGTTGATAACCAGAGGAGGAGAAGGAGGATTTTTGGCCTTAACAGAAGGTTTAGTAAGGTTGATAACCAAAGAAGAATGAGAAGGTTTGTTACGATGAAGGTCGATAACCAAAGGCTCAGAAGAGGTGAGCTCCATTTGTTCCCTTTCTACAGCAGGAGGCTGTTTGTTATGAGAGAAAAGATAGAGAGTCAACGCCTGAGAAGAAGAGGGACGAGTAGTACGTCCTTTGACGGGGATTATGATAACATCTTTTGATGTATCTTTCTGATCTTTCTCACTATCCATCGCTAATACAACATTCATGAACTCTTCCTTGTACATCCGAGAATCAGTACAATATGCTTCAATGCCCCTAAAAGGATTTAGGTCATCTACTTCCTTTTGAACCTCTTTATTGACATCTACATATTTGAAGCATTGGTGTAGAGTGGATGGTACAATGTTATGCTCATGCAGAAAGGGTCTTCCCAGCAATGCATTATAAGAGCCATGATTATCGATCACATAGAAAGTAATCTTTGTACGAAGATTGCCAATTTGAACTTTCAGGCAAATCTTTTCCAAAGGTTCACTTCTTTCGGAATTAAATCCCAAGATTTTCTTGATGGTTGTTGAAAGATTATGTACGGGAATCTTTAATGCATCTAGTAAAGTCTTTGGCATGATGCTGAGCGTAGACCCAGGGTCAATCAAGATGCAATCAACCTTCATAGTATCGACATATCCTGTGAAGTAGAGAAGTCGGTCATCACGATTATCTTCCAGCAGCATATCATCTTGTGTAAAGGTGATATTGGGCATTAGCTCTATTACACTATGACAATGAAAGCAAGTTACAGCTCCTCCTCTAGCTTTTTGAGGAGTGATAGACAAGTATCAGCTTGCATCAAGGCTTCAATCAATGTTTTTCGAATTTCTTTCGAGAGACGCAGTAGTTCGAAAATTGATAACCTTGTCGGGGTATTAGCCAGTTGAGCCAGTATATCAAAGTTATACGGCTTCTTCAGTCCTAGAATTGGAGTCTTCTTCAATACTTTGTCAAAGCGGACAGGTTGCTTTCCTTTGTCAGTTGTCGTTGATTTGGGAAGAGTTGGTTCAACTAGAGGTGATGTAACCGGTAGAACATTGACAGCGGGAGAAAATGATGTCGGAGGAGCATCTGGAGCTAGAGCAGGGTTCTTCTGACCTTCTGAATAGTCTCTCAGGTAAATTCTTCCAGACCTGGTACCCGTTAAGGCCTCTTCTTCAGATACAGGTTCGAAGGACACCATATTACAACTTTTTGCCTCGATCTTGCTTCTGGAATATTTCTTTTGACAAGATGAAGAGTTCGTCTAGTAACCCAAACCAACCCAAGATTGGTCATGTGAAAGGCATAGAGAAAGAGGTACAGGAGATCATTTTCCATGATTCAAGCCGAGAGCCTTTTGTAGATCATATCCTATCTTTGTCATTAGTTCACGAGACTATGGACTATATAGATGAAAAGCTGGTTGATATTTGGCTTCTGGCTTTGACAGTATTGTGAAGGGGAGAAAGAAGAAGGATCTGCAGCAGAAATAAAAGTGGCAGTTAAAGGTGGAGGATAATGTTCACCCAACGAAGTCATATTACATGACTTATATTTCGTTGTTTTCTTGGAATTTAAAGAAGGTGCTTCAAAATCAGCCACTAAATCAGGATGAATCCATATGATTTCCCCTTTATCAGTAGACAAAGGAACAAGACCATCAGTTCGTACAGGTGGGAGATTAACAATCTCCAAAGTAGTTCTCGGGATGTAAATGACGTCGTCCTGCACAAGTTGAGCAGGAAAATCACCAAACTATAAAGAGATGACATTAGCAGTTACAGTCTTTTTATCTTGTTGGAGAGTAGTTATACCATAATTAACCATCTCCTGGATCTTGCCTTTAAGCACATAGCATGCTCGAGTCGGATGTCCAATAAATCTGTGATAAACACAATATTTGGGGTGGTCAGTTTTACCTACTTCATCTGGTTGTTTAGCCTATAGTAGTTGAAGTTTATTGCTCTTGATCAGACAGTCAAAGATATTCATGACATCATCTTCATCAAAAGAGTATTCTTCTTTCGGACGTGGTGCCCTCTGTGGTGGTGCTGTTAGAGTAGGTATTTGTTGACCTATGTTTACGGCTAGAGTTTCTTTACCATTGATATTGATAGCCAAAGTCTCTTTACCTTTGCGGTTGTTCTGACGGCCACCATTATTTGGTGTAGCATGTTCATCTTTGTCAAGATTAGGCATCTGATACCTAATTGTTTGAACTTGTCAGCACATTTTTCAACTGGTTTAGCATTCACTATGAATGAAGGCCAATTGTCACAACCCGATCCCAAATTGTTGGGTCGAATCGGATTATGCCCAGCCTGTACCGTTGTGAGACGGTGGCAGTAAGCTGTTTCTATATGCAGGTAATCTCAACAACATTTATACATTTTGTCACAACACAAAATTTATGAACATAAAAAAACTTTAATTGTTCAACACGGAGAAATACATCTGAAAAATAAAGCACTGAAACGAAAAGTCTGAAATGAAAAGTCTTCATCTCCAACACAAAGAAACTAGAAATGAAGATAACAACTATCTAGACGGCCGGCTCATCGGCCTCAGGATCTGTGTCCTCCAAGTAGGACTCTGAAAGCACCACGGGATACAGCACAGGATCATAATAGCTATTGAACAATAGCTCAGCATCATCAATATTACCTATTGGGGGGGTGATCCAGTCAGAAAAGGAGCAAAAGTACAAGTATATATATCTAACACTTCAAATAATAACGAAAATATGCAATTTTAAACAGTTTGAAATACTTGAATAATATTTTTCGGCAATTTTCAGCAATTCAATATTTGAAACAATGTGATTTGAATAGGTAACGTATATGACCAGCTTGGGTTGTACAATAGCATCTTAGCGATGCGATACGGCCTATCCCCGTGTGTAAGATGGTCAGCTCGCATAATAATGAAATATGAGGGTGGTTTTGGTCATAAATGTTACTCTACTCCCCCAATATCCCCACAATCAATAGTTGAACCCTAGGAGAGAGTTCCGTGTAGCAATGTGGTTTAAGCATGCAAGATAACAATTACTAATTAAAATGCAAGTTAACATAACCGTACTTGCCTTTTTTCAGTGAATGGATTGAGATGTCGGTACCGAGGAGGAAGTCAAGTATGTCCTTGAAATCCTACAGTTTGAGAACTCTGACTTAGAACCAAAATAAAGCCATCACTAGATGTGCTAGTTACAATCTCTAAAAGCAGGTCGTAGTCCAGTTTTAAATTATTAATTATACTACCGGAACCGTCTAACATCGCAACTATAGTCGTTGTCAATTAACATAGCAAAACCGATTTACTGATTAATTGCAAAAAATTGTATTTTTTGGTTATTTAGCATAACTTTGTATTTTTATAATATATATATACAAAACTAAATTTTTCTTTAAATGAGAAAAACATGAAGTTGTTAAATTATTAGAAATCTTTATTCATTTTATCTTAATGTGAGAAACTCCTATTAATTTTCCTATATAAAATAATTAATAACAATTTTTAATTACGCGCCTACTACGAAATTAACAATCCCAGAAAAGAAATAGAAAATCTACACTACACAAATACATGGCCGCAGAAAATAAAATAAAAGCTGGGCTTATGCCCTTACAAATTATTACATAAATTAAATGAAAATAGCTGAGGCGAGCTTTGAATGTCGTGAAACGGTCCAATCAAAAAGGCCGAGGCCCTGCACCCAAAATACTATAGGCTAGTAACAAGTTCTAAATAATAATTTAATTATAAAAGTATAGAATAAGGTAAGTCTCAGACTTGGTCATGTAATCTCACGTTGCAT
This sequence comes from Iris pallida, assembly GCA_029216955.1. Classification (NCBI taxonomy): domain Eukaryota; kingdom Viridiplantae; phylum Streptophyta; class Magnoliopsida; order Asparagales; family Iridaceae; genus Iris; species Iris pallida. The sequence continues at coordinate 36,174 of JANAVB010028099.1, forward strand.
TTAGCTTATGCCTCAACGTCCGGGAAATGTCGGTTCCGTTTGCATTTTGCTAGGGCCCATGGACCAATACGGTCATCGCCCGAAAGTGGTATCCGAAAGCCAACCAACACAAAAACCGTCAAATTTCAGGAATCGAACTCGAAAAATAAACCAAAAAGATTTTTAAAATATTTTAGAAAAAAAAAACGGGCAGCATCTCCTTTGTAACTAGGATGATCTAGCCACATTGGTGATACAGCACACACACCAACAAGAACATCCCAAATCAGGGAACACCAAAACACCAACCAAAAATAAATATCAATCCCAAAGAACAATAAGCCAAAACCAAAATCACGACACAAACTCTCCTAACCAAACTACAGAACTATTCTGAAATAGAGTTTGGAAAGTCTGAAACCATTACGCAACAAATTGAGCCGATTCCCATAGCGGGATCGGGGACCGTGTCATCATTGACTCTACGAAAGGGACGAACTACTGTGACTAATCAGGAATTACCCAATATCCGTTGGTCGGGGAGCCACGGGATAAACTCGTGAATACTGAAACAGTGTTCGGACAACGGATCGGTGCCCGTAACAGCGATGGACATCGTGCAGCGCTGTCGCGGGGTCGCGGAGCACGGGAACGGGGAGGCGCGGTCGGGCTGGGTGACCGGAGGCGCGCACAGGGGTCGACGGAGATAGGAGGCGACCGTGAGGGGGTCGCCGGGCTCGGGTGCGCAGGGGGTCGCCGGGACGGGCGCTGGCCGGGGGTCACCGAGAGGGCGGAGCCGGTGGGAGCTCGGGTTAGGGCTTGGGGCTAGGGCTTGGGGATGGTGGTGGAGAGGTAGAGGGAGAGGGGAAGGGGTTTTATAGGGAGTGAGGGACTGGGAGTTACGGGAAGAGGAGGGACACGTCGGTTTCGAAAGGTCGAGAGTCACGGCTCGGCTGTGAACGGAAGGGGAATGGGAGGGGTTTGAGAGATAGAGAATGAAAGGGTTCTGAGAAAAGGAAAGGAAAATTCTTTCCTTAAAAATATTAATATAAATATAATATATGTCCTAAAAGACTTAAAGGATGGTTTCAAAAACCGAGATTGGGCTCGGATTCGGACGCGGTTTCGGGACGGGTCAAGCCAAACAATCAAAAATTCAATAAATAATTTTTAAAATATGATTTTCCTAAACTGACAAATTATAATAATTATAATAATAGTAATAATTAACTGACTAAACTAGCTAGAAACAAAAATCCAACAATAATAAATCCGAATTTACGGATTTTACAACCTTCCCTCCTTAGGAAATTTCTTCCTCAAAATTAAAGGCAGGGTTAGGAGTTACCTCAAGCTTCAAACAGGTACGTATACTAGTCCAGCATCTCGTCTTCTCGCTCCCAGGTAGACTCGTCTAGGGAGTTGTGTCGCTACATAACTCTGACTATCGGCTTCACCAAATTTTTGGTTCTCTTCTTCCCTATGTCTAATATCGCCACTGGCTTCTCTGGCACTGTGAGGCTGGGTCCAATTTCCAGCTCCGAATGATCCAAGATGTGGCTCGGGTCCGAAATATAGCACCTGAGTTATGAAACGTGGAAGACGTTATACACACCCTCAAGATTAGCTGGTAGAGCTAATCGGTATGCTATTCTTCGACTCGGCTCAAAACATCGAATGGGCCGATGTATCTGGGACTAAGCTTCCCAGCTCTTCCAAAGTGAATGGTTTCTCTGGTGGGGGAGATCTTGACAAAGATACTATCTCCTGCTTCAAACTCCAGTGGTCGACGACTGCTAACGACCCAATGCTTCTGTCTGTCCTGAGCAATCCTGAGCTTGTCTCTAATCATTTTTACCTTCTCTGCTGCATCGGTTACAATCTCAGGTCCAAGCAATACTCTTTCTCCTACGTCGTCCCAAGCAAGTGGAGTGCGGCAACGACGTCCATAAAGTGCCTCGAACGGAGTCATACTGATACTAGCTTGGTAGCTATTGTTGTAGGAGAACTCTACCAAGTGCAAGTGGTCTTCCCAAGACCCTCCAAATTCCAAGACACAAGATCTCAGCATGTCTTCTAGCGTCTGGATTGTTCTCTTCGATTGTCCGTCAGTCTGGGGATGGTAAGCGGTGCTGAACTTCAATTGTGTTCCCAAACTGTCGTATAAGCTCTTCCAGAAGTGAAAGGTGAATCTGGTATCCCTGTCAGATATGATACTTACCGGAACTCCATGAATCCGGTAGATATGTTGTATGTATAGTGCTGCCAACTTCTCGGTGGATAGACCAACCTTGAAGGGGATAAAGTGAGCTGACTTCGTCAGTCGGTCCACAATAACCCAAATGGCGTCCTTCCCTCCTTGGGATCGAGGCAGTCCTGACACAAAGTCCATCGTTATGTGTTCTCATTTCTATTCCAGAATGTCTAGCGGTTGTAATAGTCTTGCGGGTCTCTGTCTGCTAAATTTTACTTGTTGACAAATTAAGCATCTAGCTACATACCTGGATACGTCCTTATTCATTCCGTACCACCATACTATAGTATGCATATTCCGATACATTTTGTTAGCTCCTGGATGTATGGAATACTACGACTGGTTCGTTTTATGCATCAGCTCGTTCCTCAGTTTGCCAGTTGGTACGTAAAGCCTCGTACCGTGCCTCAGTATTCTGTCGCTGGTGATTGAGAATCCTTCAAGTGTTCCTGCCAGCACTTGATCTCTGAGTTTGCAAAGTGTCTCGTCTTGGAATTGTGTCTCCTTGACTATGTCTATCAGACTTGAACGCACTTGCAACTGCATCATTGATGAATCAGCTCCTGGTACAATGGCTTCTCTTTCCAGTTTCTTTATTTCCTCTTCGGGCAGTACAATCTCCCGTCCAAGCTTTTCTATGTCTTCCAGCAAATGCCGCTCCTTGGTCAAAAATATTGCCATCGGGTATCGACTAAGTGCATCTGTAACAACATTAGCCTTACCCGGATGATACTACAGGTCGATGTCGAAGTCTTTCATCAGTTCCAACCATCGTCTCTGTCGCATGTTCAGCTCCTTCTGAGTGAAAATATATTTAAGACTTTTGTGATCTGTAAATATTTCCACTCTCTCTCCATAGAGGTAGTGCTTCCATAACTTCAAAGCAAATAAAACTGCTGTAAGCTCCAAATCATGTGTGGGATAGTTATTTTTATGAGTCTGTAATTGCCTAGATGCGTAAGGAATTACTTTCCTATTTTGTTCAAAAACACAGCCCAAAACTTTACCGAAAGCATCACTATAAATTGAGAAACTGTCGGTACCTGAGGGTAGCGCAAGTATAGGCGTCGTTGTAAGTCTCTTCTTCATCTCTTCAAATGCTGACTTGCAAGCTTCAGACCAAACAAATTCTTCATTCTTTCTGGTGAGCTTTGTCATCGGCTCAGTAATCCTGGCAACGTCCTTCATAAATTTTTGATAGTAGCCAGCTAAGCCCAAGAAGCTTCTGATTTCTGCAACTGAGCTTGGTGTAGTCCACGTCTCAATAGCAGCTATCTTCTTTGAGTCCACCGAAATTCCTTCTCCTGTGACAACATGGCCAGAAAATCTACCTTGTCCAAAAAGAATTCGCATTTAGATAGCTTACCATAGACCTTATCCCTCCTTAAAGTTTCCAGAACTTTCCTCAGATGCTCTTCATGCTCTTCTTCGGTCTTCGAGTAGATCAGAATGTCAATGATGAAGACAACAACAAACTGATCTAGGTATTCATGGAAGACTTTGTTTATGAGATTTATGAATACCGTAGGGGCATTAGTCAATCCAAACGACATAACCAAAATTTTATATTGTCCATATTTGGCGTTGAACGCCGTCTTTGGAATATCCTCCTTTCTGACCTTGATTTGATGGTAGCCAGATCGAAGGTCTATCTTCGAGAATACTTTACCTCCACTTAGTTGATCAAATAGGTCATCAATCCAGGACAGAGGGTACTTGTTCTTGATGGTGATGTTGCTCAGCGCCCGGTAGTCGATGCATATTCCCACGGTTCCATCCTTCTTGGGCAATAACAAAACTTGTGCTCCCCAAGGTGAAGCTCCATCTCTGATAAATCCCTAGGCCTTCAGTTCGTCAATATGGTCCTTCATCTCCTTGGCCTCCTTAGGGTTGACTCTATAGCATCCTCGAGAAATAAAGGAAGAGTCGAGAACTAGATCGATGGTGAACTCCACACCTCGATCCGGGGGCAATCCAGGAAGACTATCAGGGAAAACGTTCATGAATTTCGCTATGACAGGAGGGTTAATTAGTTGTACCTCCTATGGATTGTACGTATTTTGGTAATTGTCTCTGTTGTTTTAAAAATAAAGAACACACCCCTGGTTTATAAAGTTAATTAGTTGTACCCCTCTGGTGCATAGAAGAAAATGAGTGAAAAATTAAGCAGCCAGGGGGGTGTTCTTTATTTTTGAAACAACAGAGACAGTTACCAAAATACGTACAAACCATAGGGGGTATAACTAATTAACCCTATGATAGGATGAGAAGGTGTCACGACCCGCTACCCAAATTGTTGGGCCGGGCCGAGTCATGTCTAGCCTACGCTTGAGATAAACGCAGTAAGCTGTTCTTGAGATAACAAGACAAGACTAAATATGCTAACAGTTCTATAAGTAAAGAAGAGTCATAAATGCTCCAAACACAAAAGTCATCTCATATAATAATAAGTCCAAGTACAAGTCTGAAATGTAAAACTGGATACAGGTCCAGTTACAAAATACATAGTCTAATACATGACTACACTAAATATCCCGAGCAACTACACAAACTAGACGAGGTTCCCCGCAGGTACATCCTCGTAAGACAAGGCCTGGTCCTCGGCAGTAACTCCATAATATGAGTCACAGAGCAACTCCTCCTCAGTAAGTATACCTATAATGTTATCCTGTCAGGACGGAAGAAAGTACTGAATCTAACAAACATATAATACTGATCATGTGATAAAAAGAAATAACATATCATGTTTGTTCAGTTTTAGGTACATTTTATCATGGCAATAGATATTTATTTTAAAGTTTAAAACTGTATTGGATGAGTGATCAGTCAATAGGTAATCAGGATGTATAGTGGTACATATCAATTTTCTGAAGTGTATATACGTACCCTTAACAGCATCGATGTATGTCCATACATAAACACGGGATCAGACATACGACAAAGTTACATATAGAATATAACAGTGCTCGGTAAATACATACGGAGAAGGAGGTCATGATCACGTACACTACTAACAGTTTCCCCTTAACCCGTTATTTAAACATGTGAGAGATATGAAAAACTGTCCTAAACATGGTAGAGACTGAAAGTAATACAACATATAAAGTTTTAACTTGCTACCCCAAGGATCAGCATTTAACATAGTTGGTGAATCACATTTTTTTATAGCAGTATGTAAAGTTTGTAGAAAGTACTTGCCTTTAGCAAAGCAAAGCATCGATAAAAATGCTATAGATGTATGGTAACTCGTCACTGTAGAAATAACACATAAATTTAGTTTTTATACTAAGTTAAACACTAAGACACTAGTGGTGCAACACGACTTTCTAACTGGACACGTAGTCAAATGGTGACTTTAGCATAGGAGACCAATATGGGGTGACACAATACTCAAACTAACTTTCTAGGGTCTTTACACTAGCGCGGGGTGAGGTTCAATACGACTAAAACGTAAAATAACACAAAAAGTTGCAAGTCGTAATTATTCAATAATTAAATCAACTGTACACTATGTTCCAATAATTTTTGAGATAGACAAAAAGCTCCATTTTACATAAAATAAAGTACCAAAATAATCCATGTTAATTATAGAAATTTATACTAGTTTTTCTGGAATTTATAAACCCTCATAAATATTTATTAAAAATTAGGAAACATAAATATACTGAAAATGAGTTCTATTTTCCTATTTTTATAAAATACCAACAGTACTTAATAAATGCTGAAAAAATTGTAATAAATTGTCTAAATTAACAGAGTACTCAAATATAATTTCTTCCATAATTTTACAGCAACTAAAATATATCTAAAAATTTAAAAACAGCAAGCAACAGTTTCTGGAAATTAATTAATTAATTATTTACTATTTTTGTCCATGTATTCGAATTGAACCGAAGTCCAGATACAGGACTCAGAGCCATGAATCAAGTCCAATATGACTGTACAGACTCTGAATGTATTAGACACAATTGGGCCCAAAAACCCATGCTAGGCTTGGACATCAATTGGTCATAACAATTAAAAATACAGGAATTAAAAAATATATTTTTAAAGTGGTAAAATATAGAAGTCACAAATATATGATAAAAAATCTT
>JANAVB010028099.1:45000-169835 GCA_029216955.1 Iris pallida
CAAATTAATATATTTTAACTTAAAAACTATTTAAAAATTTTAGAAAAATTCTTAAAAATCATATTAAATTATTTTAAAGCTAAATATGTCATTAGCAACTAATTAATACTAATTAAATTAAATTTGAAAAATAGGGGCTGACAAGTCTTCCCTCCTTAAAAAATTTTGTCCTCGAAATTCATACGGATTGAAGACCCTACAATTTTCTAACATAACAAGCAATGCAACAAATGACTAAGGCTACGATCGAAACTAACCTCTAAGGTATCAAGCGGGAACGGGTGGTTCCCTCGTAGCGGTTGGGTCGAACAAGTAAGGGTATCTCTTCCTCATGTCTGACTCCCTCTCCCAAGTAGATTCACCCGGAGAGTGACGGCTCCAAGCTACTCGTACTAAGGGTATAACCTTATTCCTTAGCCTCTTCTCTCTCCTGTCTAATATCTCCACTGGCTGCTCAGTAACTGCAAGGCTCGGTCCGATCTCCAACTCAGAATGATCTAGCACATGGCTGGGGTCCGGAACATATCTCCTCAGCTGAGACACATGAAAGACATCGTGAACTCCTGCTAGGTTGGGTGGAAGTACAACCCTGTAAGCTACCTCTCCGATCCTGCCAAGTATCTCGAACGGCCCGATGTATCTGGGGCTCAACTTGCCTCCTCGTCCGAACCAGATCGTCCCTCTAGTAGGTGATATCTTCACTAGCACCATATCTCCGTCGGCGAACTCCATCGGTCTGCGACTAGCATCGGCCCAGTGTTTCTGCCTGTCCTGACCTACTCTGAGCCTGTCTCTGATCATCCCAACCTTCTCTGCTGCATCCGTGATCATCTCTGGTCCAAGCATAACTCTTTCCCCAACATCGTCCCAAAAGAGCGTTGTACGGCATCGTCGTCCATATAGTGCCTCGAAAGTAGACATACCGATACTGGCTTGGTAGCTGTTGTCGTATGAAAACTCTACCAAGTACAGATGGCTCTCCCATGATCCACCAAAGTCCAGCACACAAGTCCTCAGCATGTCCTCCAGCGTCTGTATCATCCTCTCGGACTGCCCATCTGTCTGTGGGTAGTACGTCGTACTGAACTTGAGCCGACTGCCCAACTCCTCCTGCAAGCTCCTCCAGTAGTAGGACGTGAATCTATTGTCTATGTCCGAAACGATGCTCCCTGGTACTCCGTACAAGTGAACTATCTCCTGTATGTATAGCTCTGCCAACTTCTTGGTGGAAAGCCCCACCTTGAAGGGTATGAAGTGCGCACACTTCGTCAGCCTGTCCACGATGACCCAAATGGCATCCTTCTCTCCCTGGGAACGAGTAAGCCCTGAGACGAAGTCCATCGTAATATGTTTCCACTTCCACTCAGGAATGGGTAACGGCTGCAATAGACCAGCTGGCCTCTGGCGCTCCGCCTTGACCTGTTAGCAAACTAGGCATCTCGAAATGAAACGTGATACATCTCTCTTCATCCCGTACCACCAAAGATGTTCCCACAAGTCACGGTACATCTTGTTGGCACCAGGATGAATAGAATATCTCGATCGGTGTACCTCCTGCAAGACTGCCTCTATCAGCTCTCCCTTCGGCACACACAATCGGCTGCCATGCCTCAAGGATCCATCATCTGCTACGGTGAAGTCATCCAGCAATCCAGCTAAAGCCTGGCTCGAAGTCTACGAAGGCTCTCATCTGTAGACTGTGCCTCCCTGATCTTCTCTATCAAACTTGACTGAATGTCAAGCGCCATCATCTGTATCACTGATGCTGGCCGAACTATCTCGATACCGAGCTTCTCCAGATCTTCCCGCAAATGCCGATCTATCATCAGATACCATGCCATCGGATGTCTGGTCAGCACAACTGCCTGTCACTACCACATTTCCAGTTTGAGGGTATTTTTGTCATTTTTGAATTATTTGAATTTAATATATTTTTTTAGGAATTTTTTAAATAATTTAATTGAATGGTGTGATTTAAATACTAGTTTAATTATTGTCATGTGATTTTGGTTAGCCTAACCTAGTTTGGACCTAACCTAGATGGGTCATAACTAACTTAGTGAGCCACTTTGAGAATTAGATGGTTTTGGTTAAAGGGGTTAAGTCAAGTTTAGTTATGGTTAAGTGATTTGCAAGAGACTAGGAAAGAACCCTTTGTTCAAGGCCATCCATTTCCCTTGATTCATTCCTAGCCATAGGATGAAACCTAAAAACCCTAACCCTAACAAAAGTAACCATCCAAGACCCCCCTTGCCTATATAATGTCTCTATAGGGATTTGTGCCTCTTTCTTTAATTAGCTCTCCATTTTCCTAAAGAATAGGTAAGCCTTTATTAATTTTCTTTATAGTTTAATCAATAACACTCCTTTTTGATTGGGATTTCTTCCTTTATGATCTAATCAATGTTTTCTTGCTGATGGTGGAGTTAAATCACAGATTTAAATCAATTTGAGAGATTGGGTGGCTTTTGGAGATTCCCTCATTGAAAGAGTTTTGTGTTGAAGAACACCCATAGGTACATTCTATTCCACCCATTAAAATTAGGTTTAAATTGTATAGACATCTAGCCCTAGGTGTCCTGATTCTGTAGGTATAGGGTTTGCCAATTTTCATGTCCTGTACGTGTCCGTATCGGACACGTATCAGTGACACGCACAGGTGTTCGACGAAATGCCACAAAGGGCATTTCGTTCGAGATTTCAATTGTGTTTGAATAGGAATTCATATTTTTGGGTCGCTTATGGGTTTCTATTGGACTGAACTGGTTTCGAGTCGTGTCCGAGTCACATTGGACTCGCGGACACGGTCGAGCGCGCCTGGGCGCACTCTCCTGCTACCCACAAGGTCGTGCGACTTGTATAGGACACGTGGGCGCGTGTCTTTTGACGTGGATCTCGGGGCAGTGTCTGACATGACACTCCCCAAGTCTCGTGTCACTTGGTGGCGTGTCGGGTGCGTGCGAATACGTGCACAGGCCAACCGAGCTCGTGCAGTCTCGTGTGTGTATATGCTTTGGTCTGGACACTGGTGTCCAGTATTTGTGGACACGAAACTGAGGGTATGACACGTGCACATATTGGATGTTAATTACCAACTTTGTGTTCTCCTTGAATTGTTATGTGGATTGGGGAAATCGATTGTGGGTTGTGTGTTAGTCGACTGAGATTTTGGTGGTATTAGTGATTATCACTGAATTGGTTTCCTGTTATTAAAGTTTGTGTTTAGTTAGGATTATGCTAAACATATCCTAACACAAGTCCCTAACCTTGTTAATCATTTTACAGTTTTTTTCCAATAGGCCTTATAACTGAAATTTAAATTTCCTAAATTCTGATACTGTTATGTATCAGTGAAATGTTCACTGTTCTGTTTCCTGTTCGATTTGTGTTGAATGGTTAATAACATGTATTAGGTGATGTTTTGATTTACTACACATTTAATATCATGTTTAGGACTGTTAGGATGTTTAACCCTGAGATTGTGGCATGAGTTATGATTCTTTCATGTATAACACTGTTAATTAGAAATCCTGAGATTATTTTGTTGAACTGATTTTGGTTTTTGTTTAGGATTTTTATATATAGAGGTAAATATATACATAAATGTTGTACAATGGTTACATGAATTGATTTTCTATTCTTTTTCCCAACTGTCGAATTGGTTGAACCGATGTATGCAATATCACTGATTTTTATTCACTATTGAAATTCCTGAGACATTGAAGTCATTCGCCTTTTCAGTTTTTGAATGAGTTTTTAAGTGAATGAATACTGTTATGAAACTGAATTGGTTTTGTGTAGAAACCCTGAGATTCAAACCTGAGAATTTTATGTGTTTTTCCTTTCCTATATTATCTGAAAATGCATTGTATTCACTGTTAGGAATGATATATGAAACTGAATTGGGATGAACTATTTTTACATGAAAACCTGAGATTGAACTCTAAAATTTCCTGATGTTGTGAACTCAAAATCTGAGTTCATGCAAACCTGAGATTAGTGTAGGTTTAAATGATTGATTTCCTTTTCCTTCTCATGAAATCTGAACTGAATGGTTAGGTACATGAAAAATCTGGAACTTAATTACATGTTAGCTCTTCACTGTCGATTTCCTGAGAATCCCATGCTTGTACTGTCACCTTAGAACTAATGACACACACAGGTCTCTTGATCACAAGCACACACATTCACAAATGGAATACTTTGCACCTCACTAATCCTGATACACTGTTTGCTTCCAAATATCTGAGGACAAGGACGTACACTTCCTCACTGTTTTTATGAGTTCCTGTCACTCCACAAATCTGAGACAGTTCACAGTACACATTAGACACTGATTGCATCTTCCTGTCACCTGGACACATACACACACTGTCCTAATTTTTCCCTATTGTTTTACTGTCATTGTTAGGCCTAATATTGAATCTTGTTTCACATGCTCACCACACATGTTTCCTCCTATCACACACATATGTAAATTCATCTCTCACCCACAAACTAAATCCTGTATACTCATACACACATTACATTACCTGTCAACACATTGTTCCTATATATCCACACACACATAGATGCACCCTATATATGTATATATATATATATATATATATATATATATATATATATATATATATATATATATATTTATATATATATATATGTTTATATATATAAAAAAAATATAGATAATTCCTAATATAAGTATGTGTGTGATTATATATATATAAATACATGTGGGTAAATAGTTAAGATAGCCTATGTGTAATGTAAAGCCATGTGGGATCTCTCTATATGTGTGATAGCTCATGTGCTAGGCACATGTCTATTTGTATATGTGGATATACATATACATTCATATGTGATAGTGATACATATTCTATATGTGGTATTGGCCTATGGTGTGTCTATTAGACTAGTGGGGGCTTAGTTAGGCTGTTTAGTCTTGGTTAAGCCTAGTTAGACTTGTAGACCTAGTTTGACCATAGTTGACCTAGGTTTGACTTCTAGGGTTGACCAGAGTTGACCAAGAGTTGACTTTGACCTAGTTTGACCTAGACTCATGTAGAATGCATAGTAGAGCTTCATTTTATTATTTTAGACTTGTTGTGACTTGTGCTGTTCTGATTAGGAGCCATACACCACTCCTCGGACAGTATATTTCAGTTAGACATTCAGACATCAGGCGAGTACATTCTCTGATCATTTCATATCATGTTTAGGATTATATTTCCTGCTTTAGACTATCTTACTTGATGCTGACATGATGGAACACGCATTAGTACTATATGGATCCCTTCATGAGATGTTATCCTTCTCGGGAGCATCAGATACTTTTGACCAGTGTGGTTCACTTACATCACGTATCTTATGCTTCTATTATCATGAATCTTCGGGAATCAGCTAGTGACTCATGTACTCTCATGATCACCGAGCCTTCACGAATCAATTCATGAATCACCCTATACGGGTAGTAGTTTAGTCACGAATCTTAACGTAGCTTGACTGGATCCTTGTGTATTGATTGGCGTACGGGGGAGTATGAATGGTCATGTGAATAAATATACAAAGTAGTGTAGTCATGAATCACTCTTAGTGTAGTCATGAATCAGTCCTAAGCCATTCACATGTTCGTCTGTACTCTAAATCACTAGCACTATCTCTCTTTTATATATCATAGATATTTACTTACTGTCTCTCTCTTATATTATGCTATTTTTTAGTTTCCTGTATTTTATTCTCTAGCATGATTATACTTCCTTTCATGTTATGACTTGTTGAGATGTATTGTGCTCGCTCCTGTCCTGACTATACCTGTTGAAATATTATAGAGGATGAGGACGAGGCTGGATGTCCCACTTATTATGGGGCTACCCTAGATGATAGTACAGACTTGGACCAGCTGCAGGAGCCCTTAGCTGTGGACGACACTCCTCTAGACTAGGATGTCTTTATTTATATTCATTCTGGATGATTGTATATACTGGTACTTGGATTTGGGATATGTATTTTTCTTAGACACTTAGACTCTCTGTTTGTACTTGCGATTTCCTTTCATTTTAGCAGTTTATTTATCTATCATTCCATCTTAACTTCTGCCTTAGTTTGTGATTGAGTTTACTTTCTGCTATGTCACCCTCATTCGGGGAGTATAAACTGTTTAGCTTTATATTATTAGATATTGTGACCTAGGACAGCGTTCTACCGCTGACACTGCGGCGTAGGCTGGACGTACCCACGTCTCGTGCCCTTACTCTAGGGTACGGGTCGTGACACGTTTTAGTGGTGGCCCATGCAGGTCTAGACTAGAAGTGTAGTGGTATTCGAACTAGAATATCATTACAGCCTGCAGTAGGATATAGGATATTAATTTTTGAAGGTACTCAATCATATTAGGAAAAACTCTTTATCAGATTCCATATATCTAAATTTGCTGCTTATTGTCTTCCTTTGAATTTAAACTGTCCTCCTTTGATATTTCGACTCATTCTCAGTAATTATTTCTTTTTTATCTGTGTCTCCAGGATGGTCGAGACGCGATCGCATCGCCAGGGCCAGGGGAATGCCGAGGAGAGGTCTGCCACCTCTCACACTCAGCAGCCAGCCCCTGGTACCGCAGTCCCAGTCAGGCCAGATGGGGTAGGCGTTTCAGCAGCTTTTGGAGGAGCCCCACCAGCTGTAAGGCATGAGCCGAGTCCGGTGATTCCAGATGTGCTTCAGCAACAGCAGCCACCTGCAGGGACAGTTGATGTCGTGCAGCTGTTTGCCTTCTTTCGGCAGTACATGGAGGGTCAGCAGACCCAGCAGCAGAGGCATACAGCAGAGCTCACACGAGACATTGAGCTGGCAGTGACAGCAGTAGAGAGAGTCATAGCTCAGCCAGCGGCAGCCCCGCAGCCGCACCAGCCACGGGAGAAGGGCATCCAGGACTTCTAGAAGATGCACCCGAGGGACTTCCGAGGGACATAGGGGATCTTGTATGCCGATGAGTGGATCGAGCATATGGAGGAGATTTTCATGTTGGCTGAGATCCCGACGAGGCTCCAGAAAGAGGCAGCGGCCAGCATGATACAGGATCTGGCCCGTACATGGTATCAGACCGACCTGAGGGTTGGCACAGCAGGACAGACTTGGGCATCATTCAAGAAGTTGTTCAAGGAGAAGTTCTTTCCAGATGCAGTACTGGGAGCCCTCGAGACTCAGTTCGAGGCCCTAGTTCAGGGGAACCAGTCTGTGGAGGAGTACGCAGGAGAGTTCTGCCGCCTGAGCAGATTTATGGAGGACTTGTCGGAGACGACAAAGGCCCGGAGGTTCCGGAAGGGCTTGGTAAAGGAGGTCAAGTCCTACACCAAAAATGCCTGTAGCGCTATATTTGAGGAGATCCTGGTGGACGCACTAGCTGTAAAGGATAATCTTGAGCTTAGGCTCAAGAGGGGGCGAGACTCCCAGGGAGGCAGCAGCAGTGGAGGACCGGCCAAGAGGCCTCACTTTCAGCAGCACCACCAGCAGCAGAGGTTCCAGTCGACGCAGCAGCCAGTGCAGTATCAGCAGCAGAGGGTGCAGCAGCAGGCACCGAGGCAGCAGGCCACCACCTGTGCAAATTGTAAGAAGCCAGGGCACGGGTGAGACGAGTACAGGAAGAGGTTAGGTAGATGCCTTCTTTGCGGAGCAGCGAACCATCAGATGAGGGACTGCGCTCAGTATACTGGCAGGATAGCACAGGAAGCAGGAGCAGGAGCCAAGGCTCCAGGGGGACCGCAGAAGAGACCGTTGCCGACTCAGCAGCAGCGGTTTATGCAGCACCAGCAGCAGGCCAGGGGAGGCCAGCAGGGGCGAGCTTTCGCCATGGCAGCTGAGGATGCAGAGGCGATAGGAGAGCTGATCGCAGGTTCGGTTCTTCTCGACTCCAGGCCAGCTTTTGTATTATTCGATTCCGGTGCTTCGTATAGTTTCATATCAGTATCTTTTATGATTAGACACGGTATCATAGCTGAATCATTGCCTAGGACTTACAAGATCACGACCGGGGGTAGCATTATCCTCGTACGTGATGTTTGTAAGGGACGGAGTGTTGTTTTGGGAGGCCGTGAGTTGGAGGTGAGCATGCTCGTAATGCCATTGCCGAACTACGATATAGTATTCGGCATGGATTGGTTGAGCAGGCACCATGCCAATATTGATTGCAGAGGGGGTAGAGTTCTCTTCAGAGCGCTGGGGGAGCCAGAGTTCGAGTACTCCAGACGACAGGCAGAGCAGAGCAGCGGAGTCTTCTGTGGAGTCTCGGTTGAGGAGCAGACGATTCTATACCCCTTGATAGCAGAGTATATGGATGTTTTCCCAGAGGAGTTGCCGAGATTGCCACCAGACAGAGACATAGAGTTCTCGATAGACTTGGTTCCAGGAGCGGAACCCATCTCTCAGCATGTCTATCGAGTGAACAACAGTGAGCTGGTGGAGCGGAAGAAGCAAGTGGATGAGCTGCAGGACAAGGGCTTCATCCATTCGAGTTCGTCGCCATAGGGTACACCAGTGTTGTTTGTACGGAAGAAGGATGGATCAGTACGGATGTGTATTGACTACAGGGCACTCAACAACCTCACGATCAAGAACAGATACCCACTGCCGCGGATCGACGATCTTTTTGACCAGTTGAGCGGAGCTCGGGTATTTTCTAAGATTGATCTGAGGTCGGGATATCACCAGATGAAGGTGAAGAGGGAGGATATTCCCAAGACCGCTTTCAGGATGCGGTACGGGCAGTTTGAGTTTTTGGTTATGCCGTTTGGGCTAACCAATGCACCAGCAGTATTTATGAACCTAATGAACAAGGTGTTCCACCAGTACTTGGACAAGTTCATGGTGGTGTTCATTGACGACATCTTGGTATATTCCAAGACTGTGGAGGAGCACGAGGAGCATCTGCGGATAGTGCTGGAGATTCTCAAGAGGGAGCAGCTTTATGGAAAGCTCTCCAAGTGTGAGTTCTTCTTGGACCGGGTAGACTTTTTGGGGCATGTGGTGACTGGAGATGGTATCTCAGTTGACCCCAAGAAGATCGTAGCAGTTGAGGCATGGACAGCGCCGACTTCAGTGGCAGAGATCAGGAGCTTCCTGGGGCTGGCAGGATATTATCGGAGATTTGTGCAGGATTTCTCCCGGGTTGCAGAGCCGTTGACTCGGTTGACCCGAAAGGATACTGAGTTTATTTGGTCAGAGGAGTGTCAGGCAGCTTTTGATGAGTTAAAGAAGCGGCTTACGACAGCTCCAATTCTGACATTGCCTTCAGGATCAGGTGGGTTCACTATTTATAGTGATGCTTTAGAAAAGGGGCTGGATTGCGTCTTGCAGCAGCATGGGAAGGTGATTGCCTATGCTTTCAGGCAATTACGTCCACATAGAAAGAACTACCCTACCCACGACCTGGAGCTAGCAGCAGTGATATTTGCTCTAAAGTTGTGGAAGCATTATCTGTATGGGGAGAGGGTAGAGATCTTCACAGATCACAAGAGCTTAAAGTATGTGTTCACTCAGAAGGAGTTGAACATGAGGCAGCACAGATGGCTAGAGTTGATGAAGGGCTTTGACATATCACTTCAGTATCACCCAGAGAAGGCCAACGTGGTTGCCGATGCCTTGAGTAGGTATCCGACAGCCATGTTTTTGACTATGGATCGATACTTGCTTGCAGATTTGGAGAGCCTTGGGATTGAGGTGATCATGCCCGGAGTACAGATACAGTTGTGGGGCATGCAGATTCAGTCAGACTTGGTGGAGAGGATCAAGTAGGCACAGTTTAAGGACGTTGCTCTGCGGTGTCTCCGAGAGCAGGTTCGAGCAGGATTGCTAGAGGGCGAGTTTTCTCTCGCAGAGGATGGTGCCTTGCGGTACGGTTCCAGGTTATGTGTACCCAGCGGAGATCTCAGGGAGCAAGTTATATAGGAGGCCCATAGATCTCAGTACTCTATACACCCTGGTGCCAACAAGATGTACCGAGATCTGAGGGAGCATGTTTGGTGGTCCGGAATGAAGCGGGAGGTGGCTCGCTTCGTAGCTAGGTGCTTGGTCTGTCAGCAGGTCAAGGCGGAGAGGCAGGGGCCCGGGGGATTATTGCAGCCGCTGTCCATTCTTGAGTGGAAATAGGAGCATATCACTATGGACTTCATATCAGGATTTTCGCACACACCAGGAGGAAAAGACGTGATTTGGGTCATCGTTGATAGGTTGACCAAATCGGCCCACTTATTGCCATTCAAGGTGGGTACGTCTATAGAGAGGCTGGCGGAGATGTACATGCGGCAGATAGTCAGGATTCACGAGGTCCCGGTCAGCATCATCTCAGATCGGGATAGTCGCTTTACTTCTCATTTCTGAAGGAGTTTACAGATTAGCTTGGGCACCCAGCTCAAGTTTAGTACTGCATACCACCCCCAGACGGACGGACAGTCAGAGAGGACTATTCAGACGCTCGAGGATATGCTGCGGACGTGCATCTTGGACTTTGGAGGTTCCTGGGAGGATCATCTTTATTTGGTGGAGTTTGCTTACAACAACAGTTTCCAGGCCAGCATCGAGATGTCACCTTTCGTGGCTCTGTACGGGCGTAGGTGCCGTACACCCTTATCTTGGGATGATGTTGGTGAGCGAGCTTTGCTGGCACCAGAGATGGTTGTTGACGCAGCCGAGAAGGTGAAGCTCATCAGGGACAAACTTCGCGTGGCGTAGGACAGACATCGGCACTGGGCCGATAGCCACCGGAGGCCCTTGGAGTTTGAGGTACAGATTACAGTAGGATTAGATTTAGGTTTGATTGTTTGTGTTTTATTGACCAAGTTGTTCATCATAGTTAATTTGAGACCTTGCTTGTGATTAGGTCGGAGACCAGGTTTTCTTGAGGATATCTCCGACTCGTGGTATGATACGTTTTGGTGGAGACGGGAAGCTTAGCCCGCGCTTCATCGGCCCTTTCGTTATCAGCGGGAGAGTCGGCGACGTGGCTTACAGGCTAGACTTGCCACATGCACTTGTGGGGGTCCACAACGTATTCCATGTATCACAGTTGAGACGGTACGTGGCTGACCCTAGCCATGTGCTCGATCATTCGGAGATTGAGGTTGGACCTACTTTCAGTTATCAAGAGCAGCCTGTGGAGATTCTGGATCGCCGAAAGAAGGTTCTGAGGAACCAGGTGATACCCTTGGTATGCATCGCATGGAGGCATCATTCTCCAGGAGAGTCTACCTGGGAACGGGAGGATGAGATGCGCGAGCGATACCCTTATCTTTTTGGATCGTGAGGTATACTTTCTATCCTTCTCATCAGTTGCTTTTCGTCTTTCAATTTCGAGGACAAATTTTTTTAAGAAAGGTAGATTTGTCACTACCACATTTCCAGTTTGAGGGTATTTTTGTCATTTTTGAATTATTTAAATTTAATATATTTTATTAGGAATTTTTTTAAATAATTTAATTGAATGTTGTGATTTAAATACTAGTTTAATTATTGTCATGTGATTTTGGTTAGCCTAACCTAGTTTGGACCTAACCTAGATGGGTCATAACTAACTTAGTGAGCTACTTTGAGAATTATATGGTTTTGGTTGAAGGGGTTAAGTCAAGTTTAGTTATGGTTAACTGATTTGCAAGAGACTAGGAAAGAACCCTTTGTTCTAGGCCATCCATTTCCCTTGATTCATTCCTAGCCATAGGAGGAAACCTAAAAACCCTAACCCTAACAAAAGTAACCAGCCAAGACCCCCCTGCCTATATAATGTCTCTATAGGGATTTGTGCCTCTTTCTTTAATTAGCTCTCCATTTTCCTAAAGAATAGGTAAGCCTTTATTAATTTTCTTCATAGTTTAAACAATATGACTCCTTTTTTATTGGGATTTCTTCCATTATGATCTAATCATTGTTTTCTTGCTGATGGTGAGTCAAATCACATATTTGAATCAATTTGAGAGATTGGGTGGCTTTTGGAGATTCCCTTATTGAAAGAGTTTTGTGTTGAAGAACACCCATAGGTACAATCTATTCCACCCATTAAAATTAGGTTTAAATTGCATAGACATCTAGCCCTAGGTGTCCTAATTCTGTAGGTCTAGGGTTTGCCAATTTTCGTGTCATGTACGTGTCTGTATCGGCCACGTATCAGTGACACGCGCAGGTGTTCGACGAAATGCCACAAAGGGTATTTCGTTCGAGATTTCAATTGTGTTTGAATAGGAATTCGTATTTTTGGGTCGCTTATGGGTTTCTATTGGACTGAACTGGTTTCGAGTCATGTTCGAGTCACATTGGACTCGCGGACACGGTCGCGCGCGCCTGGGCGCACTGTCCTGCTACCCGCAAGGTCGTGCGACTTGTATAGGACACGTGGGCACGTGTCTTTTGACGTGGAGCTCGGGGCAGTGTCTGACACGACACTCCCCAAGTCTTGTGTCACTTGGTGGCATGTCGGGTGCGTGCGGACACGTGCACAGGCCAACCGAGCTCGTGCAGTCTTGTGTGTGTATGTGCTTTGGTCTGGACACTGGTGTCCAGTGTTTGTGGACACGAAACTGAGGTTGTGACACGTGCACACATTGGATGGTAATTACCAACTTTGTGTTCGCGTTGAATTGTTATATGGATTGGGGAAATCGATTGTGGATTGTGTGTTAGTCGACTGAGATTTTGGTGGTATTAGTGATTATCACTGAATTGGTTTCCTGTTATTAAAGTTTGTGTTTAGTTAGGATTATGCTAAACATATCCTAACACAAGTCCCTAACCTTGTTAATCATTTTACAGTTTTTTTCCAATAGGCCTTATAACTGAAATTTAAATTTCCTAAATTCTGATACTGTCATGTATCAGTGAAATGTTCACTGTTCTGTTTCCTGTTCGATTTGTGTTGAATGGTTAATAACATGTATTAGGTGATGTTTTGATTTACTACACATTTAATATCATGTTTAGGACTGTTAGGATGTTTAACCCTGAGATTGTGGCATGAGTTATGATTCTTTCATGTATAACACTGTTAATTAAAAATCCTGAGATTATTTTGTTGAACTGATTTTGGTTTTGGTTTAGGATTTGTATATATAGAGGTAAATATATACATAAATGTTGTACAATGGTTACATGAATTGATTTTCTATTCTTTTTCCTAACTGTCGAATTGGTTGAACCTATGTATGCAATGTCACTGATTTTTATTCACTATTGAGATTCCTGAGACATTGAAGTCATTCCCCTTTTCAGTTTTTGAATGAGTTTTTAAATGAATGAATACTGTTATGAAACTGAATTGGTTTTGTGTAGAAACCCTAAGATTCAAACCTGAGAATTTGATGTGTTTTCCCTTTCCTACATTATCTGAAAATGTATTGTATTTACTGTTAGGAATGATACATGAAACTGAATTGGGATGAACTATTTTTACATAAAAAACCTGACATTGAACTCTGAAATTTCCTGATATTGTGAACTCAAAATCTGAGTTCGTGCAAACCTGAGATTAGTGTAGGTTTAATTGATTGATTTCCTTTTCCTTCTCATGAAATCTGAACTGAATGGTTAGGTACATGAAAAATCTAGAACTTAATTACATGTTAGCTCTTCACTATCGATTTTCTGAGAATCCCATGCTTGCACTGTCACCTTAGAACTAATGACACACACAGGCCTCTTGATCACAAGCACACACATTCACAAATGGAATACTTTGCACCTCACTAATCCTGATACACTGTTTGCTTCCAAATATCTGAGGATAAGGACACTTCCTTAGTGTTTTCATGAGTTCCTGTCACTCCACAAATCTGAGACGGTTCACAGTACACATTAGACACTGATTGCATCTTCCTGTCACCTGGACACACACACACTATGTTCTGATTTTTCCCCACTGTTTTACTATCATTGTTAGGCCTAATATTGAATCTTGTTTCACATGCTCACCACACATGTTTCCTCCTATCACACACATATGTAAATTCATCACTCGCCCACAAACTAAATCCTGTATACTCATACACACATTACATTACCTGTCAACACATTGTTCCTATATATCCACACACACATAGATGTACCCTATATATGTATATATGTATATATGTATATATATATATATATATATATATATATATATATATATATATTTATATAATTTCTAATATAAGTATGTGTGTGATTATATATATATAAATACATGTGGGTAAATAGTTAAGATATCCTATGTGTAATGTAAAGCCATGTGGGATCTCTCTATATGTGTGATAGCTCATGTGCTAGGCACATGTCTATTTGTATATGTGGATATACATATACATTCATATGTGATAGTGATACATATTCTATATGTGGTATTGGCCTATGGTGTGTCTATTAGACTAGTGGGGGCTTAGTTAGGCTGTTTAGTCTTGGTTAAGCCTAGTTAGACTTGTAGACCTAGTTTGACCATAGTTGACCTAGGTTTGACTTCTATGGTTGACCAGAGTTGACCAAGAGTTGACTTTGACCTAGTTTGACCTAGACTCATGTAGAATGCATAGTAGAGCTTCATTTTAT
Organism: Iris pallida; assembly: GCA_029216955.1. Lineage (NCBI taxonomy): Eukaryota > Viridiplantae > Streptophyta > Magnoliopsida > Asparagales > Iridaceae > Iris > Iris pallida. The sequence goes on from JANAVB010028099.1 coordinate 59,554, forward strand.
TATTTTAGACTTGTTGTGACTTGTGCTGTTCTGATTAGGATCCAGACACCACTCCTCGGACAGTATATTTTATTTAGACATTCAGACATCGGACGAGTACATTCTCTGATCATTTCATATTATGTTTAGGATTATATTTCCTGCTTTTGACTATTTTACTTGATGCTGACACGATGGAACACGGATTAGTACTATGTGGATCCCTTCATGAGATGTTATCCTTCTCGGGAGCATCAGATACTTTTGACCAGTGTGGTTCACTTACATCACGTATCTTATGCTTCTATTATCATGAATCTTCGGGAATCAGCTAGTGACTCATGTACTCTCATGATCACCGAGCCTTTACGAATCAATTCATGAATCACCCTATACGGGTAGTAGTTTAGTCACGAATCTTAATGTAGCTTGACTGGATCCTTGTGTATTGATTGGGGTACGGGGGAGTATGAATGGTCATGTGAATAAATATCCAAAGTAGTATAGTCATGAATCAGTCCTAAGTCATTCACATGTTCGTCTGTACTCTAAATCACTAGCACTATCTCTCTTTTATATATCATAGATATTTACTTACTGTCTCTCTCTTACATTATGCTATTTTTTAGTTTTCTGTATTTTATTCTCTAGCAAGATTATACTTCCTTTCATGTTATGACTTGTTGAGATGTATTGTGCTCGCTCTTGTCTTGACTGGACCTGTTGAAATATTACAGAGGACGAGGCTGGCTGGCCCACTTATTATGGGGCTACCCTAGATGATAGTACAGACTTAGACCAGCTGCAGGAGCCCTTAGCTGTGGACGACACTCCTCTAGACTAGGATGTCTTTATTTATATTCATTCTGGATGATTGTATATATTGGTACTTGGATTTGGGATATGTATTTATCTTAGACACTTAGACTCTCTGTTTGTACTTGGGATTTCCTTTCATTTCAGCAGTTTATCTATCTATCATTCCATCTTATCTTCTGCCTTAGTTTGTGATTGAGTTTACTTTCTGCTATGTCATCCCCATTCGGGGAGTATAAACTGTTTAGCTTTATATTGTTAGATATTGTGACCTAGGACAGGTTCTACCGCCGATACTGCAGCGTAGGCTGGACGTACCCACGTCTCGTGCCCTTACTCTAGGGTGCGGGTCGTGACTCTGCCACTATATTTGCCTTCCCGGGGTGATACTGTAAATCGATATCGAAGTCCTTCATCAACTCCAACCATCGTCTTTACCTCATGTTCAGCTCTTTCTGTGTGAACACATACTTTAAGCTCTTGTGGTCAGTAAAGATTTCCACATGCTCTCCGTATAAGTAATGTTTCCATAACTTGAGTGCAAAGATCACCACAGCTAACTCTAGGTCATGGGTAGGATAGTTTCGCTCATGAGTCCGTAATTGCCTAGATGCACAAGCAATCACTTTCCCATGCTGCTGTAGGACACATCCTAGCCCCTTCCCCGAAGCATCGTTGTATATGGTGAAACCTCCAGATCCTGAAGGTAATGTCAGAACTGGAGCGGTCGTCAGCCTCCTCTTCAGCTCCTCGAACGCTGCCTGGCAGTCCTCTGACCAAATGTACTCTGCGTCCTTCCATGTCAGCTTCGTTATGGGTTCAGCTATCCTAGCAAAGTCCTGGACGAACTTCCTATAATAGCCGGCTAAACCCAGAAAGCTCCTGATCTCTGAAACTGACGTCGGAGCCTTCCGTGTCTCAACGGCAGCAATCTTCCTGGAATCCACCGAGATCCCCTCTCTAGTAACTACATGACCGAGAAACTCCACTCGGTCTAAAAAGAACTCGCACTTCGACAATCTGGCATACAATCTCTCCTGCCTCAGAATTCCCAAAACTGTTCGCAAGTGCTCTGCATGCTCCTCCAGTGTCTTCGAGTATATCAGGATGTCGTCGAAGAACACTACGACGAACTTATCCAGATACTGATGAAATATCTTATTCATCAAATTCATAAAGACAGCTGACATATTTGTGAGACCAAATGGCATCACCAAAAACTCGTACTGCCCGTACTTCGTGTTGAACGCCATCTTCTGGATGTCTGCTGCCCTGACCTTCACCTGGTGGTACCCGGATCTCAAGTCTATCCTGGAAAACACTTTCGCCCCACTCAACTGGTCGAACAAATCATCTATCCTGGGCAGAGGATATTTGTTCTTAATGGTGATGGCATTCAATGCCCGGTAGTCAATACACAACCGAACTGTGTCATCCTTCTTAGGCACAAAGAGCACTGGCGCTCCCTATGGAGAAGCACTAGATCGAATGAAACCCTTTTTTAACATGTCATCAATCTGCTCTTTCATCTCTATGGCCTCCTTGGGGTTCACTCTATAGCAAGCCCGGGATACTGGTGATGAACCCGGTACTAAATCTATAGTGAACTCCACATCTCTGTCAGGCGGAAGTCCTGGAAGATCCTCTGGAAATACATTCATAAACTCCCTAATGATAGGGTGTGGCGGTGATATCTCCCAAACTATCGCATAACAGTTCGGCTCTAGGCTGATCTCCAGCCCTGTCCTCCTGATACTGAATGGTGTTGTGCCTGGGGGACTGAATAAAATACTACCCTCATGACAGTCTATAGCTGCATGGGCATAGCTAAGCCAGTCCATCCCCAATATGATATCATACCCGGAGAGTGGCATCATAAAGAATCGTCCCCTGAACTCTCTCCCGACTATAGTAATAGAGCATCTATAGATAGCTCTAATGGGCACTGGTCCACCTCCCGTCGTTACTCTACTCATCTTCCCGGTAGTGTAGCTACTAAGTGGTGTTTATGCATATACTCTAATGACAGGAAGCTACGAGATGCACCAGAATCAAACAAGCATATAGCTAGAAAAGTATGCAAATAAACATGACCTGTGATGATGTTGGCCAAGTAATCTGGCTCCGAAATCTGCTCCGGCTCAAGAGCTAGACTATAAGCCTTCCCCTGGGGTCCCTTCTGCTACTGCAGATGTTGTCCAAACCTCTGCTGCTGAGTCGGAAGCCGCCCTCTAGGTCCCTTGGCTACTGGGCAGTCCCGAAGCTGATGGATGGCAGACCCACAAGCTAAACACTGCCCCAACCTCTTCCTACAGATGGAAGCGTCATGGCCTACCCTCTTATAGAATACACACAAAGCTCCCTTCTGCTGCTGCCGGGGTCCCGGGGCTCTAACTGGCGGGGTCGGACGATGTGGTGTAGGGGGACAGTATGTCTGCTGGTGCGGCGTCGGTGCTCTCTGCTAGAAAGCCTGACGCTTGGACGGTCCCTCGGGGTGTATAGAAGTTGGCCTCTTGCAAGACTGAAGACGCTCCTCTATGCTCCGGGCCAACTCTAGGCTCTGGTAGTAGTCAGTCGTGCCGTTCGCCACTATAAGAATGCCAATGTCTGGAACTAGACCATGGCAAAACCTACGTGTCATCTCCTCTGGGTCAGCAACTAGACTAGGAGCGAAACGGCTCAGGCGACTAAACTCTGCCGCATACTCGTCGATAGAACGGTTTCCCTGCTGGATATTCTGGAATCATATCCCCATGGCTACCCTAGCGGTGGTCGAGAAGAATTTCTTTGTGAACTGGGTCTTGAACTGATCCCAAGTGGCCCTCCCTCTCGCAAATAGCGGTTCATTCCGGAACCAGACTCCTGCCAAGTCTGTCAGCAGAAATCCCGCTGCCTCGACCTGAAGGTCATTCGGCAACCTAGCTCCAAGGAGCTTCCTCTCTACCGAGTCTAGCCAGTCATCTGCTATAACTATGCCCTCAGTCCCTAAGAACTCCTTGGGGTTCAGACCTATGAATTCCTTGATTGTCCCTGCTCTCTGCCGTGGCTCTACAGGTGGTGGGATCACGATACGTTCCTCAGAACGCTCCATACTCTGGCGGAGTAGGGTGGTTTGCTCTTGATGGGTTGTTAGGAACCCCCGGATCAGAGTGAGCAGTTGGTTCCCATCGAGTGTGACGGAAGCCTGGGTAGGTATAGTGATAGGGGGTGGTGGGAGGATCGGGTCCTGCTGGGACTGTGATGTGGAAGGTGGTGGAGGCATCTGGGTTTGTGGATTTGTCGAGTGGAGGAATATGGTAGGTGGAGGTGGAGGTGTATCGGTCAACTGGTCAGCTGACTGGATGGGGAGTGTGCCATTCCCAGGTGTGATATACTGGGATGAACGAGTAAGCACCATCTAGAAATAAAAAGGACTTATAAGGACACTTTAAAGCAAACAATCATAGACAAGAAAATCTAATTATAATAGCAAGCATGTGATGTATTTCCTATGTTGCAATCCTAGTATTCTTCTAGGTGTTCTAAGCGTCATTCCTAATGTTGTCTAATTACCTTAAGTTCCTAATTGCAGGCAAGCTTGGTACAATAACGTAACCAAACAATTTAGTCAGGACCTGCATGGGCCACCACTAAAAATATGTCACGACCCGCTACCCAAATTATTGGGCCGGGCCGAGTCATGTCCAGCCTACGCTTGAGATAAGCACAGTAAGTTGTTCTAGAGATAACAAGACAAGACTAAATATGCTAACAGTTCTATAAGTAAAGAAGAGTCATAAATGCTCCAAACACAAAAGTCATCTCATGTAATAATAAGTCCAAGTACAAGTCTGAAATATAAAACTGGATACAAGTCCAGTTACAAAATACATAGTCTAATACATGACTGCACTAAATATCCCGAGCAACTACACAAACTAGACGAGGTTCCCCGCAGGTACATCCTCGTAAGACAAGGCCTGGTCCTCGGCAGTAACTCCATAATATGAGTCACAGAGCAACTCCTACTCAGTAAGTATACCTACAACGTTATCCTATCAGGACGGGAGCAAGTACTGAATCTAACAAACATATAATACTGATCATGTGATAAAAAGAAATAACATATCATGTTTGTTCAGTTTTAGGTATATTTTATCATGGCAATATATTTCATTTTAAAGTTTAAAACTGTAGTGGGTGAGTGATCAGTCAATAGGTAATCAGGATGTACAGTGGTACATATCAATTTTTTGAAGCGTACAAACGTACCCTTAACGGCATCGGTGTATGTCCATACACAAACGTGGGATCAGACATACGACAAAGTTACATATAGAATGTAACAGTGCTCGATAAATACATACGGAGAAGGGGGTCATGATCACATACACTACTAACAGTTTTCCCTTAACCCGTTATTTAAACATGTGAGAGATATGAAAAACTGTCCTAAACATGGTAGAGACTGAAAGTAATACAACATGTAAAGTTTTAACTTGCTACCCCAAGGATCAGCATTTAACATGGTTGGTGAATCACAATTTTTTTGTTTATAGCAGTATGTAAAGTTTGTAGAAAGTACTTGCCTTTAGCAAAGCAAAGCAGCAATAAAAATGCTATAGATGCCTGGTAACTCATCACTGAAGAAATAACACATAAACTTAGTTTTTATACTAAGTTAAACACTAAGACACTAATGGTGCAACACGACTTTCTAACTGTACACCTAGCCAAATGGTGACTTTAGCATAGGAGACCAATGTAGGGTGACACAATATCAAACTAACTTTCTAGGGTCTTTACACTAGCGCGGGGTGAGGTTCAATACGACTAAAACGCAAAATAACACAAAAAGTTGCAAGTCATAATTATTCAATAATTAAATCAACTGTACACTATGTTCCAACAATTTTTGAGATAGACAAAAAGCTCCATTTTAAATAAATTAAAGTACCAAAATGATCCTTGTTAATTATAGAAATTTATACTAATTTTTTTGGAATTTATAAACCCTCGTAAATATTTATTAAAAATCAGCAAACCTAAATATACTGAAGATGAGTTATGTTTTCCTATTTTTATAAAATACCAACAGTACTTAATAAATGCTGGAAAAATTATAATAAATTATCTATATTAACAGAGTATTCAAATATAATTTTTTCCAGATTTTTACAGCAATTAAAATATATCTAAAAATTCAAAAATAGCAAGCAACAGTTTCTGGAAATTAATTAATTAATTATTTACTATTTTTGTCCATGTATTCGAATTGAACCGAAGTCCAGATACAGGATCCAGAGCCATAAATCAAGTCCAATATGACTCGTACAGACTCTGAATGTATTAGACACAATTGGACCCAAAAACCTATGCTAGGCTTGGACATCAATTGGTCATAACAATTAAAAATACAGGAATTAAAATAATAATAATATATTTTTAAAGTGGTAAAAATATACAAGTCACAAAATATATAATAAAATAATCTTGTGAAATTCTACATAACAATATTTTGTTTAAGGTAGAATTTGAAATACATATATAAATATAACTACAACATTTATATATTTACATATAAATATATAGATATTTATATATATATATATATAATGGATATATATATACATATAATAAATATACATATATATATAATAGAAATACTAAATATATAAAATATATATGCATATACAAATACTGTATACATATATATATAAAATAGTATATATAATATATATATATATATATATATATATATATATATATATATATATATATATATATATATATATATTTTAAACCAAAGCCGGTGGACGACTCCATCCGACCTTGGTCCGGAGGCCGTGGCCACCGCCACCCAGCTACCTCCGTGGCAAGGAGGGCTCGAACCCGGCCCTCACCCCCGGTGCACGGTGGTGTTACCAGTACACCACGACTCGATGTGCATATATATATATATATATATATATATATATATATATATATATATATATATATATATATATATATATATATATATATTTTTTATATATATATATATATATATATATATATATATATATATATATATATATATATACATATATATATATATATAATTATAAAATATACACATATATACCATTACTGTATATATATACATATAACAGTATATATATATATAATATATATATATACAGAAATACATATACATATATACATATATATACATATATACATATAATAATAACTAATAAAAACAAAATAAAATAAAAATAAAACAAACAAAGCAGGGGGGTTCGAACTCGGCCCAGGGGGGTCGGGTTCTCGGGCTCAGTCGGGCTGGCCAGGGGGTCAGCCCGCGCTGTGTGTTAGGGGTAGGGTTTGGTTTAGTGTTATTTAGGTTTAAGTTAACGGAATTTAAACCCGATAAAACAAATCCGAACCCGTTATTTAATTCGAATTTGATTCTCGTATCCTCGTGTCCTGACAGTTAGGGACACGAGTCTTGTATCAGTGCCAAGCACGACACACACGAGTCCTAATACGCGTGTCCGAGCACAGGGTTGGTGTTCTCGTGTCCGGGCGAACCACGTGTGTCGATTTGAGACACGCACGACACAGTTTAGGGTGTTACTCACGTGTTCGGCGAACTGGGGGGTTGTCGAGTGTGCTGACGGCGACTGGGGGCGTCAGGGCGGTGGCACTTAGGTGGTGCTGGGTTCGTCTCGGCGTGGCGTGTCGAGTGGTGGTGATTGGAGGCGGTGTAGATGGCTGTGGAGGGCGGCGCTGCACTCGCCGGAGTTAGGGTTAGGGTTTAGACTCTCGTCGGGGACGAAGGGGGTCGGGGTGGTCGTGGTGCAAGCTAGAGTTAGGGTTTGGTCTGGGGGTCCTTTTTATAGGGTTAAGAGGTCGGTTAGGGTCTTGGGTCGGTCGGGAATAGCGGGGGCAGCTGGCCGGTCATCGGCAGCTGGTCGGTCGTCGGGGAGTGGGTGAGTGAGAGGAGAGAGAGAACGTGGGGGAGGGTAGGTAGGTTTGCAGTCGGGTCCCTAGAGTTTAGAAATTTACATAAAAGCCCCAATCCAATTAGTTTGCAAATATTAATTTACAAACTCCTATTAAAACAATTGATTTAATTGCAAACTGATATAAAAATAATTAAAAATATTACAAAACGATATTAAAATATTTTAATTAATTACAAATTGATATATTTTAACTTAAAAACTATTTAAAAATCATTTAAAAATTTAGAAAAATTTCTAAAAATCATATTAAATTATGTTAAAGCTAAATATGTCATTAGCAACTAATTAACACTAATTAAATTAAATTTGAAAAACAGGGGCTGATAGAAGGCCCAGGTTCTTCGGTGATAGAGGAGTAGATAACACTCTCCATGTCGTCCGGAGTTCGAGAGATTTTAAACTCTGGTTCTCTTGGTGGGCTGAAGACTACACATCCTCTGTGACAATCTATCAGCGCATGCTGCTTACTTAGCCAGTCCATTCCTAGAACTATATCATAGTTGGGTAAGGGCATCACAAGTAAGGGTGCTAAGAATTTGTGGCCTGAGATAGTTATGGGGCAGTTACAGATCTCGGTGATGGGTATGGGTCCACCACCGGTCATAACTCTACATATCATCTAGCTAAACCCCGTAACTAGGTGGTGTGCAAAAATGAACTTTGATGATATAAAACTGTGTGATACACCCGAATCAAATAATGCTAAAGTAGGATGTGAATGCACATAAATGGAACCTGTGATGACATCAGCGGTGGGTTCCTGCTCTGCCTCTTGCTCGTCTGCTGCTAGGGTAAAAGCTCACACAACCCTCTATTGGTGTTGCCCAAACTGTTGTTGCTGAGTGGGTAGGGAAGCTTTCTGCTGTGTTGTTCCGGTCCGGTTGAATGCCATGGGGCAGTCCCTCACTTGATGGGTGGAAGACCCACAAACTAGGCAGTGTCCTAGTCTTTTTCTGCATATGTTCGCTTGATGTCCTGGCCTCTTGCAGAAATTGTTTACAGGGATCTGCTTCTGAGGCACCCTGTCATTGGTCTTTGCCTGATGATGTTGTTGCTGGTGGTGAGGAGGCCTGTTGTGGTTGTTGTGGTTGGGCCTCTTTTGGTTAATCTGGAAGTTGCTTGTTCCAGAATACTCTTTTTTTAAACGAGCAGGCTGACTCTTCTCTACATCCTGAGCTCGTATCAATATCCTCTCGTACGTCTTGGCCCCGCCTGCGATCACATGGGTGCGAATATCTTCCCTCAGTCCATACCTGAATCTTTCAGCACGATCTGCGGGGTCAGCAACCAAGTTCTAGGCAAAGCGGCTAAGTTGGCCGAATTCTGCCCCATACTCTCCAACCGTCATGTTTCCTTGCTTCAGATCCTGGAACTGTCTTTCTATCTCCCACAATGCTGATGTTGGAAAGAACTTCCTACGGAATAACCTCTTGAAGGTGTTCCAGTCAAGCTGCTTGTCCTGGAGACGGGGTTCATTCCGATGCCAGGTGCTTGCTACGTCTAGTAGTTGGAGTCCTACAGCTTCGACCTGGAGGTCGTCTGGAAGTCGAGCGACGTTGAGGAGACGCTCCATGCTGTCGAGCCATTCATTGGCATTGATGATTCCTTCGGTTCCTTTGAAGGGTCGAGGGCCCAGCTTCTTAAATTTCTCAATATCTCTGACCTTAGCAGGCCTTAGTTCTGATTGGGCTATTTATTTTTCTCAAGGACAGCCGTAGCCACGTTGTGGGCATTCTCCATGCCTTCTCTCATAATCGCAGTCTACTTACAATAAGCTTTATCTTGGGCTCTCTGGGCCTCAAGCACTCCTCGTAGCAGGCCTACGAGGTCGGTGGGGTCTACGGGCACTGGTGGGGTAGCTGGAGCGGGCACTACCGCAGGGGACTGCAGCTCAGTCCGGAAAGATGTAGGATCTACCACTGGAGTTGTAGTAGTGTAAAGTCCACGGGGTGCTGGTAGATTATGGGGACGATCGGTCAGCTGCCGAGGTGTAGGATCCGGACTTGCTTGGGGAGGTAGGGTGTGATCGGGTGATGACACCCCATCATCAGTAGTCTTGGTCTTCTCTATGGCCATACTCTGGTGTAAAACCCCTTATAATTTAAATAAATATTTAAATTTTTTTGGATTTTATTTAATTCTAATTTATTTTTATCTTATTTATATTATATAAAAGGACTATAGCCATGGTTGAGTTTGAGTATGCAAGACGACTAGAAAGTATGGTCATGCCTAGCATAGTCGGGTGCTTTAACTAGTATGCTAGCCATGTTAGGAATACCATGGTCATATTGTAATCTCTTGCATGTTAACCATTCGAATTATGGCACAAGTTATATTTTTATTTAATTAATTAGTTAAGAAAGCCTTTATGACTTTTTATATGATTTTTAAGTATGTTATTGAAGTAGGGGCATAACCGACTAATTAAAAGTTAGAAACCCTAAAACTGTGTTTCGATGTCTCATGGAACCTGTGTGTGATTGTATGGATCTAAATGGTTCCACGAGAGATTGAATAAAATTTTAACACATTACTTTGACTATTTAAGTCGTGTCGTAAGTTTCATAAGTAGTGACTTAATTTAGTTAATTAATTATCTAGGAGCGTCGGGTTCCGGAGGCGTGGACGCGGGAGCGGCGTTTCATATTTACAGCACAGAATCAGACAAGATACCTTGCCATTATACTGTTTACATTCAGTCTGCATTTATTTACATATCACTATTTATTATTTCCAGTTATCACAGTTCTTGATTTACTACATGCTCAGTGATTATTAGTTACTTTGTTACTATCCTTTGATTGCATATGAACTTAGAGTTAGGGGACTACCGTTTGTAGTGTATTGCATATGCCTCGACACAGTTGTACCACGAGGATGTGTGAGACGAGTAGCATGTAGAGGTCCTTGCGTGTGGACTGATCCCCTATGAGCATGCATTAGGGCTAACTTCTAATAGAGGCATGTTATGAGACTTAGCAGTTAGTAGAGGTATACGAGACATGGATGTGACTCTGTTAGGCATTGGGTGGGAAGAACAGTTCTTTAACATATGGGTCCTTATGCACTTTCCTATTACTGATACTGCTGGCCTCTAACATTCGAGGAATGTTACGCTTTGAGGTCCCTGGTATCCTGATGGGACCATGCCTGAGTTACTGCTACTGAGCCAGATACCCATGCGTTGGAGGTTTGTTCTTAATTGCATAAACACCGTAGTACGGTTAGATTACCTTATTGTTGTCTTGTCACTTATTTTCTTTGTGGCATATTTTGTATATTTATGGCATGTTCTTCTTGTATCTTGTTACGTCCCTCTGAGGACCTGGTTATCTTTCCAGGTGTGTGCTTTTGTGATATTGCAGGTGTTCTAGTCGAGGTCGCGATCTTCTCTATTCATTCAGAGATGACGTGTCTTGGATCTTTCTTTGCTACTCCCGCCAAATCCTTTCCGTTTCTATGTATATTTTTCTTATTTGTTGGTAGTGGATTTGTCTCCACCCAATGTAATGTACAAAGACTTATTACAGTTGATTATATGATATCTTTTATTCTTCATTTGTGGATGAGATTAGATTATTCTTGGTTTACTACATTTTACAGCTTATGTATACATACGAGTTTCCATATATTAGAGTAGACTTCGTATGTATACAGCTGGCATGGACACGTACCTAGTCCTAAGTATTTTGGGACTGGGGCATTACATATTTTTGTGGTGGCCCATGCAGGTCAAGTTTGTCACATCGGTTACGCTACTGTACCGATGTGAACCTGCATATAGGATTAGGATATAGGAATCTCATCCACAAGCTTGACTTCCTCCCTCAATTCCAAATCTTGAACTCTCGTCCGATTATCTTGATTTCCTTCTGCTTGATTCCTTTCACTACAAATCTTATCTTTTTTCGTGTTGAATAGGGAGGTTAGGAGATAACTCATACGAGTATACGTGTTATATTCCTCAATTACTCTATTAATTGACTTCATAAGTTGAGTAGTATGACTACAACCTACCACCCGTATCTTTTTAACCTAGTATTAAAGTGTAACAAAGTGATAATGATTATATGCTAGTGTAGGAGAGATATTTACCTAGAATATAGAGATTTCATAGCCCATAACCATTGGTCAACTAAGGCCTGATACAAGAACCAGTAGGACGATTGTATACGCAAGCACACCGGATAAGACTTAGATCCTTGTGAAACTCGAACTATTTATTTCTGCTTTCAACGTATTCTCCCATACTTATACTTTAAACAACCATGAATGACGACGCTATTTATAGCCTAGTTTTACAAGCTTATTCTTTGTCGAGCTTGTTCAGGACATATGTATACTGGAGACGCCCACAAGCATATTGTCTAATTAGAATCAATGTATTATGGTCTGATCAACCATAGTGCACTTGGTTCACTCTTCATATGATTATCCCATATGGATTGAGATATAGAGGTATCTAGGATCTCATCCGCGACTGCATTGACCTCTTGAATTACACATTCGCCTTTGAATTCAGTAATTGTATTCAATGACATCTTTCTTGAACTCTTTATTGCTTTTGTCTTTCACTGATTGGAAAGACGAGCGCTCGTATTTGATAGATAAATACAGAGTATCCCCATGGCCATGGTAGTTATATGCACAAGTATAGCAACCATCATCCAAGCCATATAACTACAACCTTGCCTAAAGTTGCTCATCCTTCCCTCGACCCTAATAGTAATATCGTAACCTTCTAGTCATTTGAGCTTGAAAGATGAGTAAGATCTTACCCTTGAGTAAACCACAAACCTATGAGACTATCTAATCTCTAGGAATCATTTATTGTGAGTCTCCAAATATTCATCTTGATTCTTGGCTTAACTAGCAACCCGTATGTCTTAACTCAAACCTTACTTGACTAGGCCTCTATAGTTTAGACAGAGAAGAATAGACCAAAATAAGGACAAGCATTGCAAGGACCGTGGTAGACACCCATTTCAAGATTAGAGATTCAGCAGATGTTACTCTAGGTACAAAATTTTATTAACAAAGAAGTGACATAATATTAGAACAACACATTCACCAGCTTAGCCAAAATTTGTAGCATGACGCCCCGTCATTATGTTGTATTCGTAATCAACAAGTGATGCATGAGCACTACATTTAATACCTCTAGAACGCTTGTGACTATAGTCTAGCAGGTTTGACACAAATAGAAATTTACGACTTAGTAGTTAGGGATCTTTCCCATGACGTGCTTTAGAGTTCGTTATTCCACCGATAGACTCTCATATACCATGGACAAGCGGGTCATTCCATCTTATCGACTCAGGTACCACTATACGTTTCCATTTATTAGGACTCGGGGTATAATCCTTGAAACTGATTCACAACTACCCTATCATGTTATCGATCACATCGTGACTTATTATTACCAAATGTCAAGGTACGATATCGCGACTCAAATATTCCTAACCTCATTATTCCTAAAACCATATCCTAGTCTCTAGAGTGAATAGATTGTAAGCCATTCTTGCTTTTAGAAATTTGGGGATCATCGATTGATTGAGGTAAATTGGTTCTCACTAGGATGATAAATTAGTGACTCGTGAACTCCTACTTTCTTTTTAGATCTTTTGGTGTCCCTTACCGTGACTTTGATATTTGAAGTGTAATATTAGTTGTTACCTTCAAACAAAATTTATATGCAAAACTTAAACGAGTCCACCTTCAAGTAGACATATCATGTCCCACACATACACATCTCCTTGGACCCTATTATTATGATACGACTTTCAGGTCAAAAGGGACTAGCGATAACCCTTACCATAACACCGATGTACTTTTGGACTGCAGTTAGAGATCCAACCTTGACTCAAATATTTTGGCCCAATATATTATTGTGATCTACTCGAAGCTCTCTACGCACATGCCACTAGTGTGCCACTCAATAGAGGCCTTGTGTGCTACTTAAACACAAAAGTCATGGAAGGCGCATATCACGACTTACAGAACCTATTCTACCAACCCAACGGGAAATTTGTCCAACCACTTGAATTTGAACCTATTCTACATTACCCTAACCTAATAGGGATAGTTTAAAATTCTACAAAATTTTGCCCAGCCACTATAGATTAAAATCTAAAGTTCATGCAATCAAAGATTGAAGTCCAATTAGGGAACCTATTGAGACTCAGTTAAACCTATCATAGCCTATCGCCATATTGGAACTATAAAACCAAACTTGATGAATAGGCCCTCACTCCTATTATGTAGGCCCTACCTCTCGGCTAACTAATTCTCCTTCCATAGATTTCGTAACTGCATCTCTTCGTAGCCTATGTTATGCATCTCAAGGTACCAACTTGCTTTCGGATATACTTGACCAAGACCTCTCATACAGTCTTGACCAAACATTGTTAATATATGGGCCATATTAAATAGATAATACCTAGACTTCCTATAGAGTTTGTGACTATGATTGGAAATACCTCATACTTCCTATACCTCCTTGAAATTTTACCTTCTTAGAAGCCCTATTTCTGTGCTTTCCCCGATTAACCAACTTCTATAAGTTGGGTAGAACATTGAACTTATTATACTCTACCTCTCAGAATAGGATTACAATCGTGACTGTTCTTCCGTGTGTATGGAATTTATGAAATGAACTTTTATTTTGTATTTTATAACCCTTTGCTCGTGCGTTTAGATAACTACGGTAATAGATTGCAACCTAAATTCTTCAAGTCAATCACAGAATCATTTTTGTTTAAATCAATAGCAAATTTTTTTGAGGCAAATAGATCGCAAGCCTCTCTAAGGAACATAAGATTTTGGAATTAACAAGTGGATGAAAATGATTGGTTCCAATTAGACTAATAATTCAATGGTTTATAACGTCGACCCATATTCATATCATGTGATACCCTCGACCATGATTTTGATAATTGAAGCACAACGCTAGCCTTTTCCTTTCGACAAAGTTTACACTCACGAACTAGACTAGTCATGTTACTCACATGACATATATGTCCCACGCAAACGAACTTTCCAGTGCTCCATTTAAAAATTCCACCACGTGTATGACACATTGTTGCCTCAAAACAAACCATAGAGACCCAAATTCGACCTATTCGATTTCATCCATAAAAATATCGACCCATTCCCTACTCAAGATCTATGCAAGACGCACACCTATGACGTATGCCTTCCAACAAGCAAGCGCATGCCTCCTACACAACACCAAACATCAGCCTACGCATATTAGTCGTTTTGACTTAGAGTTTTCAAAATACTTGCCTAATCATATTCTATAGCCTGGGTTATTTAATTATCATCGATTCTCATCACTTGGCCATAAATTCTTCTTTCCTAAGTTTTCAAGCTCACTTCTTAGTTTTTCATGTTAGACGTAGAACGAATCCTTCTGAACCGACACACATTAGTATATTCCAACAAGAGGTCACTACCAGCTTGTCAGAAGCATGACCCCTAGAGTGACAATGTTTGATTATAGTAACTTTTTTATAGTTGTTATTGACCAAAAATGTTATGGTGTTATCCAGGCTCACTTAGAATCCAAGACTGCGGTCAGAAGTGTCCATTATTCTCGTGCCCCTCCCTAGAAATTGTCCTCCTCAAAGTCTTGTAATGACGACGATCTTTACGGGTGGCCAACTTCTATAAGTTGGGTAGAGTCTGGAAGGAAGTATACCCCATCTTGTAGAATATGAGGTCAATTGGGATTCCTATGACAACCACCCCTCCATCCTTTCAAAAATTGAGCTAAGATTTGACGTACCTACTCTCCCTCCGTACAAAATCTCGCAATTCTTGATATTATGATTATTTTTAATTTCGAGGACAAAATTGTCATAAGTTGGGTAGGTTGTAAAACCCCTTATAATTTAAATAAATATTTAAATTATTTTTGGATTTTATTTAATTCTAATTTATTTTTATCTTATTTATATTATATAAAAGGACTATAGCTATGGTTGAGTTTGAGTATACAAGACGACTAGAAAGTATGGCATGCCTAGCATAGTCGGGTGCTTTAACTAGTATGCTAGCCATGTTAGGAATGCCATGGTCATATTGTAATCTCTTGCATGTTAACCATTCAAATTATGGCACAAGTTATATTTTTTATTTAATTAATTAGTTAAGAAGGCCTTTATGACTTTTTATATGATTTTTAAGTATGTTATTGAAGTAGGGGCATAACCGACTAATTAAAAGTTAGAAACCCAAAAACTGTGTTTCGATGTCACGTGGAACCTGTGTGTGATTGTATGGATCTAAATGGTTCCACGAGAGATTGAATAAAATTTTAACATATTACTTTGACTATTTAAGTCGTGTCGTAAGTTTCATAAGTAGTGACTTAATTTAGTTAATTAATTATCTAGGAGCGTCGGGTTCCGGAGGCGTGGACGCGGGAGTGGCGTTTTATATCTACAGCACAGAATCAGGCAAGATACCTTGCCATTATACTGTTTACATTCAGTCTGCATTTATTTACATATTACTATTTATTATTTCCAGTTATTACAGTTCTTGATTTACTACATGCTCAGTGATTATTAGTTTCTTTGTTACTATCCTTTGATTGCATATGAACTTAGAGTTAGGGGACTGCCGTTTGTAGTGTATTGCATATGCCTCGACATAGTTGTACCACGAGGATGTGTGAGACGAGTATCATGTAGAGGTCCTTGCGTATGGGCTGATCCCCCATGTGCATGCATTAGGGCTAACTGCTAATAGAGGCATGTTAGGAGACTTAGCAGTTAGTAGAGGTATACGAGACATGGATGTGACTCTGTTAGGCATTGGGTGGGAAGAACAGTTCCTTAACGTATGGGTCCTTATGCACTTTCCTATTGCTGATACTGCTGGCCTCTGACATTCGAGAAATGTTACGCTTTGAGGTCCCTGGTATCCTGATGGGACCATGCCTGAGTTACTGCTACTGAGCCAGATACCCATGCGTTGGAGGTTTGTTCTTAACTGCATAAACACCGTAGTATGGTTAGATTACCTTATTGTTGTCTTGTCACTTATTTTCTTTGTGGCATATTTTGTATTCATTATTTATGGCATGTTCTTCTTGTATCTTGTTACGTCCCTCTGAGGACCTGGTTATCTCTCCAGGTGTGTGCTTTTGTGATATTGCAGGTGTTCTAGTCGAGGTCGCGATCTTCTCTATTCATTTGGAGATGACGTGTCTTTGATCATTCTTTGCTACTCCCGCCAAATCCTTTCTGTTTCCATGTATATTTTCTTTATTTGTTGGTAGTAGATTTGTCTCCGTCCAATGTAATGTACAAAGACTTATTACAGTTGATTATATGATATCTTTTATTCTTTATTTGTGGATGAGATTAGATTACTCTTGGTTTACTGCATTTTACAGCTTATGTATACATACGAGTTTCCATATATTAGAGTAGACTTCGTATGTATACAGCTGGCATGGACACGTACCTAGTCCTAAGTATTTTGGGACTGGGGCGTTACATCTGGAAGGTTTAGGATGCAAAACATAAGCAAGGTAGCCTACCAGTCTATAACAAACAAAAATATTTATAATATATTTTGGTCCTATGTTGTGACAAATTAATGTTCTAGTGTTCTAATTGTTTCTAGATATGTTTACCTACGTTGTTGATTTGACCTGCATGGGCCACCACTAAAAATATGTCACGACCTGATCCCAAATTGTTGGGTCGAATCGGATCATGCCCAGCTTGCACCATTGTGAGACGGCGGCAGTAAGCTGTTTCTATACGCAGGTAATCTCAACAACATTTATACATTTTGTCACAACACTAAATTTATGAACTAAAAAAACTTTAATTGTTCAACACAGAGAAATACATCTGAAAAATAAAACACTGAAACGAAAAGTCTGAAATGAAAAGTCTTCATCTCCAACACAAAGAAACTAGAAATGAAGATAAAAACTATCTAGACAGCCGGCTCATCGACCTCAGGATCTGTGTCCTCCAAGTGGGACTCTGGAAGCACCGCAGGATCCAGCACAGGATCATAATAGCTATTGAACAACAGCTCAGCATCATCAATTTTGTCTATTGGGGGGTCCAGTCAGGAATGGAGCAAAAGTACGAGTATATATATCTAACACTTCAAATAATAACGGAAATATGCAATTTTAAACAGTTTAAAATACTTGAATAATATTTTTCGACAATTTTCAGCAATTCAATATTTGAAACAATATGATTTGAATAGGTAACGTATATGACCGGCTTGGGTTGTACAATAGCATCCTAGCGATGCGATACGGCATATCCCCGTGTGTAAGAGGGTTAGCTCGCACAATAATGCAATATGAGGGTTTTGGTCATAAACGCTACGCTACTCTCCTAATATCCCCACAATCAATAGTTGAACCCTAGGAGAGAGTTCTGTGTAGCAATATGGTTTAAGCATGCAAGATAACAATTACTAACTAATGCAAGATAACATAACCGTACTTGCCTTTGTTCAGTGACTGGATTGAGATGTCGGTACAGGGGACGAAGTCAAGTATGTCCTTGAAATCCTACAGTTTGAGAACTTTGACTTAGAACCAAAATAAAGCCATCACTAGATGTGCTAGTTACAATCTCTAAAAGCAGGTCCTAGTCCAGTTTTAAATTATTAATTATACTACCGAAACCGTCTAACGTCGCAACTACAGTCGTTGTCAATTAACATAGCAAAACCGATTTACTGATTAATTGGGGAAATTGTATTTTTTGGTTATTTAGCAAAACTTTGTATTTTTATAATATATATACAAAACTAAATTTTTCTTTAAATGAGAAAAATATGAGTTATTAAATTATTAGAAATCTTTATTCATTTTATCTTAATGTTAGAAACTCCTATTAATTTTTCTATATAAAATAATTAATAACAATTTTTAATTACGCGCCTACTACGAAATCAACAATCCCAGAAAAGAAATAGAAAATCTACACTACACAAATACATGGCCGCAGAAAATAAAATAAAAGCTGGGCTTATGCCCTTACAAATTATTACATAAATTAAATGAAAATAGCTGAGGCGAGCTTTGAATGCCGTGAAACGGTCCAGTCAAAAAGGCTGAGGCCCTGCACCCAAAATACTATAGGCTAGTAAAAAGTTCTAAATAATAATATAATTGTAAAAGTATAGAATAAGCTAAGCCTCAGACTTGGTCATGTAATCTCACGTTGTATTTATCTTATGCCTCAATGTCCGGAAAATGCCGGTTCTATTTGCATTTCGCTAGGGCTCATGGACCGATACGGTCATCGCCCGAAAGTGGTATCCGAAAGCCAACCAACACAAAAACCGTCAAATTTCATGAATCGAACTCGAGAAATAAACCAAAAAGGTTTTCAAAATATTTTAGAAAAAAATCGGGCAGCATCTCCTTTGTAACTAGGATGATCTAGCCACATTGGCGATACAGCACGCACACCAACAAGAACATCCCAAATCAGGGAACACCAAAACACCAACCAAAAATGAATGTCAATCCCAAAGAACAATAAGCCAAACCAAAATCACAGCACAAACTCTCATAACCAAACCACAGAATTATTCCGAAATAGAGTTCGGAAAGTCTGAAACCATACCGCAACAAATCGAGCCGATTCCCGTAGCGGGATTGGGGACCGTGTCATCATCGACTCTACGGAAGGGACGAACTACTATGATTAATCAGGAATTACCCAATATCCGTTGGTGGGGAACCCGCGGGATAAACTCGGGAATACCGAAACAGTGTTCGGACAACGGATCGGTCCTCGGAATAGCGATGGACAACGGGCAGCGCTGTCGCTGGGTCGCAGAGCCCGGGAACAGGAAGGCGACGGTCGGGCTGGGCGGCCGGAGGGGGTCACCGGGCTCGGGCGCGCAGGGGGTCGCCGGGAGGGGCGCTGGTCGGGGGTCACCGAGAGGGCAGAACCGACGGGAGCTCGGTTAGGGCTTGGGGTTAAGGCTTGGGGATGGTGGTGGAGAGGTAGAGGGACAGGGGAAAGAGTTTTATAGGGAGTGAGGGACTGGAAGTTACGGAAAGAGGAGGGACACGTAGGTTTCGGAAGGTCGAGAGTCACGGCTCGGCTGTGAACGGAAAGGGAAGGGGAGGGGTTTCTCGAGCGGGTGAGAGAGAGAGAATAAAAGGGTTCTGAGAAAAATAAAGGAAAATTCTTTCCTTAAAATAGAAATATTAATATAAATATGATATATATCCTAAAAGACTTAAATGATGGTTTCGAAAACCGAGATTGGGCTCGAATTCGGACACGGCTTCGGGACGGGTCAAGCCAAACAATTAAAAATTCAATGAATAATTTTTAAAATATGATTTTCCTAAACTGACAAATTATAATAATTATAATAATAATAATTAACTGACTAAACTAGCTAAAAACAAAAATCCAACAATAATAAATCTGAATTTACAGGTTTTACACCAATCCTAGAACTGTGTCGATCCGGTCTACATGCTGATTATAGGCAACATGTTTGATTTGCAAGTGTCTATATTCAAAGCATCTAGAGTTCCGAAAGGCATTTTGTGTGCCTCACGGCAGAATCGTTCAATGAACCGTTCAGTTGTTTTATTGTGTCGCTGTTTAATTTTAATAAGAGCGGACATAGTCATGTCATTTGTCTCCTCATAAAATCGTTCCAGGAATATTTGTTTGAATCCAGAGAAAGAGGTTATACAACCGTGTGGCAAACTACGGTACCAGTCGTAAGCTGTACCTACTAAACATCCGACGAACACCCTAGTGAGTAGAGCATCATTTGGTTGGAGTTGATCAGTCTTTACCTCAAAGTGATTGAGGTACTAACTTGGAGATGTGCTGTCATCAAACAGCGTAATAGTAGGGGGTTTGTATTTGGGAGAAACTTGGACTTCCTTCCATTCTATGGGATAAGGCTGCTTGATCTCAAGCTTCTGCAAGCCGTCTTTCTATTTGAAGGCCTCAAATTGAGTACGTAAAAGTTTTACGGTCTCATTGGTATCTTCCGATAATTATGGAGCAGTGGATTGATTTGATGTATTAGAAGGGAGTACTACATGATAAGTACCACCCCCAGCAGTAGACTGACTTGGAATAGCCTGTGCATGTATAGAAGCGATGTGAGGAGACTGTACCCCCAGACCAATATTGATGGGAGCTGGTGTTGTTACAGGTTCTTGAGTCGAAATTAGATTAACGACCGGTGTAACCGTATGTTGTGTCAAAATTACCACATGTATGCCTATCATCATCTCAACCATGTTCTTCAAACTAGCCTCCAAAGCAGCAATTCTCTGCTCTTGACTGTTAGAACTGGAGGCATCTTGATCTTCTGTGACGACATAAGCAGTCATCTCTCTAGTCATCGAAGACGAGCTAGTAGAAAAGATGGTCCTTTCAGAACTTTCACTATCAGCATCAAAGTTATATAAGGAACCACCCCCAGAATAAGTGATAGGGATGTCCTGTTGACTGAGAGAATCTTAGTTGGAATCAGAAAGATTCTTTTGACCGATTGTTTCTTGGTCGGAAGGAAGATCCCTTTCACCGATTGTTTCTTGGTCGGAAGGAAGATTCCTTTGACCGATTGTGTCTTGGTCAGAAGGAAGATTCCTTTGACCGATTGTGTCATGGTCGAAAGGAAGATTCCCTTGACAGATTGTGTCTCGGCTTCTTGATCTCGTATATTGGTATACTCCTTCGCCGGATTCATGAATCTGATCTAAGTATTATTGACTGGAATTACGGGATATATTACGTCTCGGGCATTTTCAACCCTCAGTGCTTCGAGATGTCATATTGACAGAGGCATACAATAATTCATCTTCATCCCATATCATCGGTTGAGGAACCTGAGAGTAATTCAGACTGTCAAAGACAAACCGTTTAGCTGATTGACAGCAGCATTTGATAACTACCTCATGGTGATGGTTACAGTGATGTTCTTAGGAATGCATTAGATGAGGCAGATTTGGGATCTTCCGCTTCTGTTTAAGAAATTCACAGAGATCGGTTACAACATCAGGATGAGAAGAGGTCGAAGGAATATATTCTTTAATGATATTAGGAACATTATTCATATTCTTGAGATGTCCCATTCCTTGAGTGTACAATGAAGTGTTGAGTTGGTTAGCATAGGTAAAGGGATTCTTGACTTTAGAAGTCTGCTTCTGGTGCAAGTTAGCAACTGGCATCGTCTGTTTGCATTTTGTTGAAGTAGGTGTTGACTGGCACATGTTGAGATAGGTGCGCAGGTCAGATAGATCTGCTACTAATGTATCTGTCTGAGATACTAGTAGTTTACCCTGCTTAGATCTTGAGATGAGCAAGGTAGGAAGATCTGTAGTTGCATCTTTGGGATTTGGCAGAATTCTTTTTTGTGTTGCGCAACCTGTTCTTATGTTCTTGCTCTGGTGCAACTAAGTGACAGAAATCTCAGTTTGAACAGAACTTACTTTCTTATTAGAGATTTGATTATCTCTGTTCAAAGGAGTAGAGTTCATGCTCAAAAGAGTTTTCATACTGAGTGGCGCATGGGCGCCACCAGAGATACTTTCTACCGAGTCAAGGACTGAAGAAGATGAGGGAGTAGCCAAAAGGCATTTCCCTTTATTTTGTGATTGAAAGGCCATAGGCGTAGGTTGCACAAGTTGAGGAAAGGCCAAAGGGCGCTTTCCTTTGTTCTGTTTAACACTTTCACTAGATAGGTTCTTCTTCGAGTTCAGAACTAGAGAAGATGAGGGAGTAGCCAAAAGGCATTTTCCTTTATTCAGAGCCGAAGAAGCAGTAGGCGCAGGTTACGCAAGAGTTTTGGTTGACCGAAAGATAGGCTGCATAAGTTGTGCAGGAGCCATGGTTGGCTGAGAAGCAATCTACGTGGGTTGCGCAGGAGTTTTGATTGACAGAGAAGCATTATGTGCAGGTTGCACAGGAATTCTGGTTGACAGAGAGACAGGATGCGTCAGTTGCACAGGAGTTCTGATTGACAGAGAAGCATTCTATGGAGGTTGCACATGAATTCTGATTGGCCGAGAGATAGACTGCGCAAGTTGTGCATGATCCATGGTTGGCTAAGGGACAGATTGCACAAGTTGCGTAGGAGCCATGGTTGGCCGAGAGACAGATTGCGCAAGTTGTACAGGAGCCAATGGTTGGCCGAAAGACAGATTGTACAAGTTGTACAGGAGCCATAGTTGGTCGAGAGACAGATTGCACAAGTAGCGCAGGAGCCAGGGTTGGCCAAGAGATAGATTGTGCAAGTTGTGCATGAGCCATGGTTGCCGAGAGACAGATTGTGCAAGTCGCGCAGGAGCCACAGTTGGCCGAGAAGACTTGGGAGTGCACACAATGTGCCCTTTGCTCTTAGCAACAATGGTGGTACGCTTGGTACCTCCAGCACTGATCATTGCCTCGTAAGCGGTTTGGTCAACTTGAATGACCAAAGTCTTCTGCGTCTTGTCGATCGATGCGGTATCACATTGAGTTGTCACTTTCTCGTCAAAGGAGAAAGTTGTCCCTAGCAGAGTCGCCATTTTGTTTGCAAAAACAAAAAGTTTGGTTTCTATAAACTAAGAAAAGAGTACAAAAGTATAATTAATTTTTGGAGAAGTACAACTATAAGAATCTGATCAGAAGACGATCACTTTATCCCTTGGACGATGTGATATCGAAGACACGAGCCTCTGGAGGATGCAATAGCACTTTAGCAGGAGGTTATGATCATTCGTGATCCTTTGAGACTGATTTGAAACTCTATTTATAGAGTTCTTGAAATAACTGTTTAGCAGTTATTCTGGGTTGCACGTACCTCATGTTGCACGCCTTTGTTCACTTGCACGAGCGGTTGCACCAACTGCTGTGGACGCGTGGCATCATTTGAATGAGATGCGCATGGTCATGAGCAATATCATGGATATGTTCTACGAAGTTAGTGGCATACGCGCCATGTTACCCTGCTCTGGACATCAATTTGATCACATTGTACGAGCTTCATCAGGTTGCATGGGGTACAA
The DNA here is from genome assembly GCA_029216955.1 of Iris pallida. Classification (NCBI taxonomy): domain Eukaryota; kingdom Viridiplantae; phylum Streptophyta; class Magnoliopsida; order Asparagales; family Iridaceae; genus Iris; species Iris pallida. The sequence continues at coordinate 83,374 of JANAVB010028099.1, forward strand.
TGTAGAAACTTGTGCGAGCAGTTGCACTAACTATTGTGGACGCATGACATCATTTGAGTGAGATGCACATGATCATGAGCAATATAGTGGATACGTTCTACACAGTTATTGGCATGCGTGCCACATCACCCTGCTCTGGACATCAATTTGATCACATTGTGCGAGCTTTATCAGGTTGCACGGGGGCGCAATGTAACAACTTGCACCTAAGTACAACCTCGTGTACCCTGATACGTTGAGCAAACTGCTAGCTGACCAAATCTTCTCGAGCGTCGTGCTGCGCAGGATTCAAACAAATTTTCTTTGATATATGTGTTGTCAGCTGTCAGGAAGTGATGATGTTGTTATAGTTCTTCGAAAAGACTGCCACGTGGCACTCGCGCAACCTGTCTTGTGCACAAGCTATCCCCCTCATGTAAGTTGATAACTTTGGCGCAATCTGATATCTAGATCCCAAAATAGCAGCACAACTTAATTTTTAGCCTCTACAAACACACTCTCGAATGACTCACCCCTCCAACTCTTCTTTCTCTCTGTCGTAATCCAATGTCATTCGGGTTTTATTTATTAATTTTATTTCATGTTTAGAAAAAAAATAGTAAAGATAATTTTGGACCAAATGGTCTTTCGGCCTGATAAAGGCTTTTAAATTTTGGGCTATTAGGATGAGAATATTGTATATATGATATATTAATTTTATTATTTATTTTGGAAAATATTCTTGAGTTTTATGAAAAGATTTATAGATAAATTTATTTAATCATTTGGGCCATTATATATGTATAAGTAAATATTTTTGGCTTTTATTTGACGAGTATTCCTAAAAATTATTGTTAAGGATTTTTGTTCAATAGAATTATATCTTCTTGAAAATATTTCTAAATTGTCTGCAAATATTTTCTAAATAAATAAATATTTTTTCTAAACAAGAATTATTTTCCTAAATGATTTTCTTGATTTTAAAGTATTTATCTAAAAACTATTTTTACCAATAAAATATAGTTTTCCAGTATTATAAATATTTTCTAAAATGCTAATATATATATATATATATATATATATATATATATATATATATATATATATATATTTTATATATATATATATATATATATTGTATGAATTTCCTTTCGATTATAAATCATTGATCGCGACTAATCGTATTCCTATCTGCTTACAAATTCTGAAATCTTTCACATCGACCCTAGCCAATCGGACTATCCTGGACTAGGGATGAGCAACGGTTCGGTTCGGTTCAAACTGAACCGATTTACTTAAAACCGAAATAACCGAAAACCTAATTTACAAAAACCGAAAACCGAACCTATTTTATAAAAATCGAACCAAATCGAACCAAACTAAATCGGTTCGGTTTTTGGTCGGTTTGGTTGTTATTTGCAGTGGCTAGTTGTTTCTATGAACAATGAACAAATTGAAAAGTTAACAAATTGAATGAACAAATTGGAAAGTTATCAGATGAGACTTCTGAGAACACATTTTCTTCTGGCAACAAAGGCTCGTTGTTTCCATGAACAATGCCAAATTAACATATGAAGGTATACTAACTACAGTTCAGATTTTGAGAGCTAATAAAGAAAGAACCATTGAAACAATTCAAGATTCACAATCTTGTAACCTGAAATCCATCTTGCAAGTTGCAATCGGTCTTTAACCAGAACAACAATATTTCAAGGAATTCAATGAGTTGTTGCATCTACGAGAGAAAAAAAACACAAAGCTATATGAAAATAGAAACTTCATGCTCTGGATCTGAGCTAACAAAATATAGGATAAAACAAAAGTGAACCCCAACAAAATATAGGGAAAAAAAAAAGTTTAGAAGGGCCTGACCTCTTCTCACATCCACTTCATGCTCTGGATCTGAGCTCCCATGTGAATCTGAAGAGCAAACGGATCTTCAGTCTCTGGATCTTAGGGTCCAGGAGATATTTGGATCTTAAGCTCTGGATCTGAGCTCCAGAACTTAGAGCTCTGGATCTGAGCTCCCATGCACATCCAAAGTCTTCAGAGATATTTGGAAGAGGGAGGGAGAGAGGGGGACAGAGTGGAACGAAAATATTTGGGAGATGGAGAGAGGGAGTCGGGAGAGAGAGTGGAGCGCCGCCGGATTCTATCAGGAAAGAAAGAGGGGTTGGAGAAAAAATGGAGGAGAGAGAGTATAGGGTTAGGTTTTTTGTATATATACATAGTAAAGGGTAGAATTGTAATTATATAATACGGTTTTCGGTTCGAGTCGAAAACCGAATCCAAACACCGTAACCTGAACCGAAAAACCAATTTCCTCCATAGCTAAAATCGAACTCCGACCCGTTTACGTCAAAACCGACCCAAATTGTTATTTCGGGTCGGTTCGGGTCGATTTCGGGTTAAAAATCGAGTTTTGCACACCCCTATCCTGGACTCAATGGAATTATTCCTTTCACCAACTCAGGACCTCAGGCGAGTACATTTTTCGTTTGTTTCCAATATTGTTAATTACTATAATTGCATGATTAGTGATGCATATTTGATTCTTGACACGTTCGTTACACGGATTTGTGGCATATGGATTTAGTCATGATACCATATTCTATTGTGTTTGTTTATCGTATTTTGTGACCTAGTGTCGTGACTTTATCCATGTGTAGTAGTCGGGCAGGGAAGTACTAAGTAGATATGTGATCAAACCCGTAGACCATACTTTATTTTATATTTCATTGCAATATAGACCTTGTAGACCGTGCGGTGTTGTGTCCCAGCACGATCACATATTGAAAGGTGTACTTCAAATTACTTAGATGGTTATGTTCCTTGTTCTATGCTTACTTCTTTGTAGTCATGATTAACTGTTTCCTTCACTTCCATGCCATGATTTTAGTTTATTTATTTTATCATGTATGTCATTTATATTCATTATTTTTATAGTAGTTATCATATATTTTGAATTGCATGCTTGAATTGTACTCGTTCCATTCCTGATTGGAAACCATTTTTCAGATAGTCGCCTGCTATGTTATGCTTTGGATCATTGGGAGAGACATGGGTATATGTTGAGGTCAACCCTAGAAGACTAGTTAGATAGATGTGTTGGTAGTCGTTTTTAATATTTCTCAGATATTATTTTTTAATCAAATGTAATATTTTGAATATTGTAGTTTTGGTTAGTATTATGAATAAGCAAATAAATAAATTAATTATGAGAAAATATTGTGACCTCGATCGTTAAGGTCTAGACAATGTTCTATCGTCGATGTCTCGGCGTAGGCTGGACTTGCCCACGTACTTGCATCCGAAAAGCGGGTGTGGGTCATGACACATTTAAACCATCTCCCATACCCGATGGTGCATATGATCGAAAGCTCTTTAAATTTAGTGATGTCGCCGACGATCGGTTTAACTCCTTCTATAATCGTGCAGTGTCTGACGGCCAGCTCATAAACTTCAACATCTTCTCCGACCATCTCCTTCTCTTTCAAACTCTTGGTCTGGCCTCTCTTCTTGGTTGTCAAATCCCCGTCTATACAGCTGCCATAAGGATGTTTTACTACAATCTTGTCATGGATCTCGCACACAACGTCGTCGAGATACTCGCCAATGAACGACACTTCCGTCTCACGGCCAAGGATCTTGCTAATATTTTGGGTATTCCAGATCGAGGAGCTGCCCTTCCTATTCATGCGGGACTCCAACCGTCACCTACTACATCCTTTAAGGGGCTGCTCTTCCTACTTCTGCAGCATCATTGAATCTGGGCCGAACCCTCCTCTCATTCCCACCCTCTCCAAGCAACTGGAACCTTTCTACTATAAGTTACATCACATCGTCTGCTATTCCCTCATCCCTAAATCTGGAAATTATGATGCTATCATCACCGACGCTCTGGTATGCATGTATTATCTCTACGCTCGGAAGACTTGGTCCTTTCCAAAAACCCTTCTAAACTCCTTTATCTTTGTTCCCTCCTCAGCAAAACGAGCCCTGAACTATGGAATGATCATCACCCTTATTCTAGAAGCCAAAAATGTTGATCTCAATGTCTTCTATACTGATGGTGTACCCTCATTCTTGGCTCCGTCTCGCTTTGTGGCTACTGGCCAATCTTCTCATTCATCTCAACCTTCCGGCTCTCAACCTGCTGCTACTGCCCCCTAATCTATCACCCCCCCGGCCATTATATGCCTCTCACTCAGTACTACTTTCGTGGGTTTTCAAAACAAAATTTCTTGGGACAGATTGTTTGGACAGTTTCTAAACTGTTCTCGAAACAGTTTTTCCTTGATGTTCGTATCAATTTTGTGAATCAATGGCTCGACCACATTAGAATCTATTTGTTGGGATCTCTAGAGGGTCATATAGGGTTTCCATGTAAATTTTTGAAATCGAAAACAATAAACTATGTGAAGAGAAAGGGACTCGCAAAGAAGGTTACCTCGGCTGTTTGCTGCTGCCAACACGCGGCTCCTGTCCGCGTGCGCGGTTCTGCCGGCGCTGTGGTCGGCCTTCGGCAGGCGTCGTGCTCGGGGTGCGCGCCGACATCGTCGTGCTCGGGGTTGTGATATTAACGGGCAGAGTTAGGGTTTCGATCGGTTTTATCCCTTCCTCCTCTCTCATTCTTCATATTTATATCTATGTTGCTGTATGGTTTCCCTTTGGGTCGGGTTGGAGGAGTGTTTGGGTTGAGCATGGGCTCGGCTTTAGAAAAGGCTGTACGGGGGTTTGCTATGGGTTTCTATTCTTTTGCTTTTCTTTGGAAAAGGCTGTACGGGGGTTTGCTATAAAAGGGAAAATGCCAATATATTCATAGAAGGAAATATATAAATATTTGTGTATAAAATATCCATGTATATATACCATGCATATATATATATACTATAACTAGTATTCTAAGAAAGTTTTCATTAATGAATAAATATTAATGAATATATACCTAAGAAAGTTTTCACTAATGAAAATATATATATATATATATATATATATATATATATATATATATATATATATATATATATATATATATATATATATATATATATATACACCAAATGACATTTATATTATATATAATAACGATTTATAAAAATATAATTACTTGATCAATAAATAAACTACCATTACATATATACCATATACATCTACATGGGTGTAAATAGACGCACTACCCGACTACATGGGCTTGGGCTTGGATCGTGTAACCCCTCTTCCCAGAATTTTGAGAATATATTTTATTTATTTATTTATTCAAATTAAGTGGTGATTTTTTAGAAATTTTTATAAATAATTATTTAGTTAATTATTACGGTAGATGTTTTTAGCCATGATGGAGTTTTGGAGTACACGGTGACTAGAAATCATGGCACGGATAATGTCATGGCGTGCTTTAGCTAGTGTACTAGCCTTGGTAGGAAAGGCCGAGCCATAGCGAAGTCCTAACTAGGAAAACCAGGCCAAGTGGCGACTTAACCCTTACCGAAGATTTATTTATTTATTATTTATATTATTGAGCTTTAGGGAAACCGGTTATACCATTTTAGCCGGACTGGACCCGAACTGAGCCCAAGCCCATGTAGTCATGCGGCACATCCAAGGACATTCATGTTGATGCAATTTGGTATGAGGGTGTTGTATTTCGTTTTAATGGTTTAATGAATATTCCTAAGTATTCGTAATTTAAATATTATAAACAATATCGTTATTAGTTGATAATCAAAGATATTTGTATAAAATAGATCCTTGTGCATCTTGGGATTTCTAGACGGTACATAAAGGTATATATACATCATTATTATTTTATTGAATTTTGTTATTACTATTATTATTATTTTATTGATGTTATTATTATATAATATTATTATTATTGGTTATGCTATAATTGTCAAATGAATGTATATTCTTATTTTTATATATATATAAGGCCCTAGACTGAAATAGATAATATTAAATATATGGGATTTTAGAGTATTATATCTATATGTTATACATGTGCATATATGGATATAAATATATAAAAATATATTCATGAGTAAATAAGATATACATATATATAGAAATATATTCAATAGCATATATATATATATATATATATATATATATATATATATATATATATATATATATATATATTAGGCTAAAGAAATATATTAGCACTGTGGACCAAGCCACATAGCAGCAAATAACCGCCCCTAGGTGAACCCGAGAGGGAATAAAACCACCCAAGTTATTCACAAACCCGCGCCTAAGTCCAAGCTCAACCCGAGAAAGGAAAACCCATCAGCTGAACCATTCCAGCCACCCAAGCTTAACTCCCCAAAATAAACCAAGAGCACCCGACTCCCATCCTTTATATACACACGAGAAGGAGGAGGAGTTTTCGACCAAACACCAAACCCTAACCCACGCAACCTCCCAGCGACCCCCCTGGGTCTATGCGTGCCGCCCCACCACGTCGCCGCTGACCGAAGAGCTGCCATCGGCCAAACCGCGCATAGGCGCGCTGACTCTCCAACAGCAACAGCACAGCCGCGGGCCGACTTCGTCGAGGGAATTCGTCGCGCACGATCGATCTTTCGACTAGCCGTTTCCTCTGGTATGCACCTAACCTAACCACCTTCGTTTCGATTCAATTACCTCGATTCACTTTGCACTGCATGCGTCGTAAAGCGAACCCAAAGTTGCCGAAAATCCTGTCGAAACAGGACACCTAAATCAATCCAACGACTCTAGTTCGCGGTCAGTTTTCTCCCAACCCATGCACGATTTTGAAATTCTATTTGAAGACACTTATAGACAATAGATAGGAGATGGAAACCCTTCTTTTCGTTCCTGTATTTATGCAATGTGTGCCGAATAAACAACCCCAAAGATTAGGAAAAACTATTTTTAAAATATTATAAATTTACGAAAAACCTTCGATACGACCTGCGTCCCGCCAAACCGGGCGACGTGGATGCGAACCGAAAGCATCGAAAGGTACGTAATGGTTTCGTGGACGTGTGGGCTTTGACAGAATTCAAATTGGTCGCGTGTGCGCGACGAATTTGATGCGTATCCGTCGAAATTCACCGTATCGGCCTCTGTGCAAATTTTCTAATTAATTTGTGCACGTTCGTCAGATTGAGACGAAACTTGCACCATCAGGACCGTATCATTTTTTTGGTCCTGTATGCCAAGTTTGGTCCGATTCTGAGACAGTTGATTGGATCGTCGTTTTGCGGGCCCACGGTTCGACTCAACGGGCGATTTTGTGCACGGACTGCCAGAATCCAACTTTAGACAAGCGGTTGGGTTTGTATCATCAAAACGAATTCGTAGACATGTTGTTTGACGACTTTAGAGACCATTGACTCTGGTACGCTTTTCGGTGCAAAGTGGATCCAACGGCAAATATCGTTTTGACCGAAATTACCGTTTTGCCCCTGTATCTAGAATTGGTCTTAAGGACAGGAAATTCTAGCTATTTTGACTATTCTGAGGACATTGGTAATGTTTATTTCATCATCCGGAGACTGTTGTACGGGTTTTGACTATTGTGGCACCCTGAGTGGTTTGGATTATAGGTTTTACCAGCAGAGGACCACAGGCGAGTACAGTTTATTATTTATTTTCAGTATTGATCTTTACTATACATCAGTGTTTAGTCGATAGATATATGATTTCATTTTTTATATTGATTTATTTCTTTGTGGTGTCGGGGGAAGTGAAGTACCAACGATGTGTGATCTGACCTTAGACCGTGTAGATCGTGTTTATTATTACATTTATTTCTTGTAGACCGTGTAACTTTAGACCGTGTAGACTGTGTTTATTATTTCATTTATTTCTTATAGACCGTGTAACTTTAGACCGTGCAGACCGTGTTTATTATTGCATTTATTTCTTGTAGACCGTGTAACTGTAGACCGTGTAACTTTAGACCGTGTAGACCGTGTCGCACAATTGTCCCGAGACCGATCACATATCAAAGGTACTTTAGTCGGTCAGTTGGTGAGTATTTTATTGGATTTTATTTTTATGTTCTTATTATTCAGATTTATTGTCTTTCTTCATTTTATTTTATGAATCATATGTCTAAAGGCTAACCCCTGTTATATAGTCATTTTTATATATTGAAACTGTATTCAGTGAATTGTACTCGTTCCATTCCTGACTGGAAACCAATATTTTTCAGGTTAGCCGTGGATTCGCTTAGCGTTGGGAGATCCGGGTGTATTTGTAGACGAAAAGCCTAGAGACTAGCTAGATAGATGAGTTGTAGTCATTCCAACATTTGTACGAGTTTATATTTTCTGCAAATATAAAACTTGTGAATATTGTAAGTTAAATTAGTTTTGTGAATGAGCATTGTTTTATTTATTTTGATCATCATGGTCGTGACAGTGTTCTACCGCCGACTCTGCGGCGTAGGCTGGCTTGGTCACGTCTCGTATCCGTTTAAAAAAATGGGTGCGGATCGTGACAATTCGGGTCCAGTCCGGAATAGTTTGGTACAAGTGGATTTCCTAAAAGTCCTAATATTAATAAATAACTAATAAAATTATTTATAGGGGCAAGTCGCAACTTTGAATGGTTTTTCTAGTTAGAACATACATATGGCTCAGCTTTTCCTACCATGGCTAATATACTAGTCAAAGCACGTCACTGCACTATCGGTGCCACGATTTCTAGTCATCTTGTACTCCAATCTTAACCATGACTAAAGCATTCTATCGTAATAATTATTTAATTAAATATTTATAAAAATCCAAAAATCACCATTTAATTTAAATAAATAATAAATAACAAAAATATTCTCAAAATTTTGGGAAGAGGGGTTACAAATCTACCCACCTTAAAAGAATTTTGTCCTTAAAATTTCAGAAAAAAGTCCATCGATTATGGCAAAAGACGGGGTCCCACTAGCTATCAATTATTCTCATAGCTATTTTGTAATTACAAGTCCTCGAGGACTTCTACCCACCTTTGAATCAACTCATATGACACAAGAACATACTAAGTGGGTTTTTCTCAATATTTTAAAACGTAAATCCAATATTCAAACTTTGTCTTCAAAAAGGAAATTCCAATACGACAATCCTTTTTTCCATCCAATCGTTCTATATTATTTTTCTTCTTCTTAATTTTTCTCCTCTATAATTGATTGTTGAATCAACACATTCATCGTCATAAATCCTAGATCTTATCTAATTCTTCTAACACTAATTCCCATAACTTTATTGCCATTTACAAATACCATAAGATCATAAAACTTTGAAAACAATTAATCTTATTTCACTAAAGGTTTTCCCTAATCATTGTCTACTAATATTTCTGCATCTAGTAATATAATCATCATAATCCCAGTCTGCTAACTTCCATCAATACTTTTAACAACAAAATTTGATCACCAAGAATAAGTTCGCTAGAATCTTTACCCACTTTTGGTCACACCACCCCTTCAAACACATGTTGTCATAACATTATACAACCTTACATACTAGTTACAAAATTACTACCAATAGATATCTATGGCATATGGCATCTCTCATCTTCTCCTATCTATCAAGCAACCAAATTTCAATAATCAAACTAACTTACACTATAACTTAAGAATTTCTGATAAATTCTAGACAGCACGATCATTCGTTACCCCGAAATAGGAAGGGATGAGAATCAATGGTACGAGAAGGCAAAGAAGAATAATTGAGAGCAAATACGAAGTTTCAAGGACGATAGAGAATTTTCAAGGCAGTGTGGATCGAGATTTCTAAGGATTTAATCATATTCGCAGGCTTGTATCAGTACAGTTACGTAACCGATATGATATGCTCTGACCTGCATGGGACACCAAATCCTCTGTCTTATCACAATTGAGCCCTCACTCCATGTTGTCGGTTTTATGTTACTGCGTCTGCCACCAGATCTGCGTCGATCTCGCCGTGCTGACTCTCGTCGAAGACTTCGACATCTGTGCCCGATGACCACCACCTCTCAAGATTCATGCCACCATTGTCATCTACTCTGCTTCCCGATGTCAGTCTCGAGCAGAACCTCCTCTATCGAGCTTCGACACTGCCACGCCGGTGAGAACACTTCGTCGCCACCCTTCCTTTTTCCTCTGTTTCTTCTTTCCTCTTTCTGAATTTATTCATATGTTGCCTCTCTCCTCGAGAGGGAGCAGTATTGTGGGGAAGGGAAAGGATTGGGCCGGGTCTGTAGACCCTGAGCCAAGCCCAAACCTAATGGGTTTTTAAAAAAATATAATTATTTTGGGTTGACATTGGGCTGGGCCATGAGCAATTCAGTATTATTTTGTTAATTTGTTAACTAATTGTTTGGTTTGATGGGATGTCTTCTTCTTGGGCCCATTGGGCTATATATGTCTTCTTCTTGTTAACTAATTTGTTCATAGGGTATATAAATGTATATGTATTTCTAATGTCATCATCATTATTATTATTATTATTCTCCATTATTATTATTGGGTTAAGTCTATACGTCCTAATGGGCTTGGCTCTAAATTTATTTTCAAATTGGATTTGGAGACCCTAAATATAAAGTATTTTCCATCTACTTTTACATATAGTTTTGACCTAATTTTATTTAACTAAGTTAGGGGTTTAAAACCTAAACTAATTTTCTAGGCCTTCAAATATTATCTAAAAATATTTTGATTAATAAAAATAGTCCAAATATTATAAATAATTTTCAAAATAGTTATATATTTATGCAATATCCTTCTAATCATAATCATGACTAATTAAATTATTTCTTTCCTTTGTGATCATGGACTTCTAACTCATCTCAATAATCGTGCCAAACTCTAACCTGGACTTCTATATATCAAACTGAGCTATTTGGACTATTCTGGACTCAATAGAACCGCCTATTTTGTCGTTTGGGACCATCTTATGGAGCATAGTATTGGTAGCTATTCTGTATCGACACGTTCGTGTCATACACGTCGACTCCAACCAATTGAGTAGAGTACATTCTCTGACATTTTTCTTTATCTTGGTAATCTCTATGATATCAATTTGTAGTGTTATACTTGATTCCTGACACGAGAGTACACGGATAGTATATCTTGGATACCGTCATGAGATGTTATTTTTTGGAGGACCATGTACATGTTTTGTGTTTCTTGTACATGTATAGACACCGATTCTGGAGTGGGCTGGCCCCCTGCTCCATGAATCTCGTGTTGTAATGTGACATGGTTGGATCCACTATACTAGTCGAGGAATGGGGAGATATTAGTAGATTATGTGATCTTACCCCCAAATACTTGTGCATAGCTCACCCTTACCTCACGCAGGGTGTAGCCTGATCTTACTTGTAATTGTGCATAGCTTTCCATGTATGGCAAGCCTGATCCATTACATGTACTTGTGCATACCAGTTATACTGAATAGCCTGATCATGTCCCAAGCCGATCACATAATAAACTAATATCTCAAGCCACAATTTAGTATTACATGCTTATTCTAGTTATTACCTGCTGATATATTATCCCCATGATTACGTACAGTTCATAGTTACCATGATATGATTACCTGTTTTCTTATTTCCTTACTGTTCAGTATTATATATCCATCATGTATTTCCATTACTTACTGTTTTATAGATTTTGTCAATTTAATGGAACTGCTGTTAGTTTATGTATTCGCTCTAATCCTGACTGGATAACCATATTTTTAGGAGTTATTATGTCCTACATTCTTGGACTACATGATGATGATAGCTGAGACAGATCTCGATGTTCCATTGACCGTGAGTTGACCTCTGGAAAGCTCAGGCCAATATTCTTTATCTATATTAGGTTTATGTTTATCGGATTTGTCTTCGACTTTTTCTTGAATGTATAATCATTATGGATACGTGATGGTTTAGTGTTATTGTTATACTTCTTATTCATATCTTCCTTAACCATATGTGATTGAGTACATATTGATGTTAATAAATGTTAGGATATTTCTATCTGAGGACTAGACAGCGTTCTACCGTCGATACTGCAGCGTAGGCTGGACGTGCCCATGTACTTGTGCCCGCAAATTTGGGTACGGGGTATAACATGAACCATTTATATATTCTATAAGGGACTGATAATATGATCTTATGTGCGTCACTACACACCATATTATCTATAATGTAGAATATCAGACACTTGCATTAACATATAACAAATATAAAATGCCAACATTCGTCCATATTATTCTTATTCAAAAATAATAGGACAATATAGTTAATACAAAAGTGGTGCTTTAGTATATAACCCTAACAACAACATGGTCCAGTATTCCATCATCGAAACAATGAACCACACCTACAACCATACAAGGACAAGGGGTGACACATTATTCCGCGATAAGACATTGTTTCATGCCATAACTAGGTATAAGTAGAAGATCCATATGCACATGATACAGATACCTAGAATGAAGAGTGAAAAAAATAAGCAAAGGTCACCTAACCATTCTAAGTGAATATGCAATTTAAGAACAAACCTTTAACACATGGGCATTCTGGCTATAAATGGGATTGGTAAAGGCCCTTATGTGGGCTCCAGGAGTCTAAGCGCATAATGTTCCGAAAAACGACAATGGCAAACAGTAAGAATGAAAGCGCATAATATTCTGCGAAACGATAGTTGCCAACTAGAGGGTAATCTTACCCGCGTCTCCGGCGGAGCTTACGGGTTACAAACAAAATGTGAAATCATGGCCCATACGTTAAGAAATTTTCCTCCCCACCCTATGCACCTATCTATGTCGTATCCACGATACCATACTTATAATAACTGCTAAGTCTTCTAACATACATCTCTATTAGCAGTTATACCTAACGTACGGCCTGTATATACTGGGATCAGCCAATACGAAGTCTGAATTCTATATGTGACTCATAACTCGTGGCAAACATGTGTCAAAGCTAATGAAGACATGTCGATGCTTCACAAACATAAGGTGGTCAGCAAATACTAGGTCCATATGCATAAAATAAATAAAAGCAACGAAAACGACTAACACAATCGTTCGCACCCGAGTATGACTCGGACGCACAGTTTTAATAAAAGACAATATATAATAAATAAATAACATGAATACACTTGACGAACTAAAAGTAAATAAACAGTAAAGATAGAAAGGTATTTTTCCTGAAGGTTGTGCGATGATTTGACGACGTCCAGCAGGCGAACTCGTCAAGACAAAAAAAAACAACAAAGGTAGAACTTCCGCAAATGTTTACGGATGCTGAAACAAACATCACTAACATTTCCAGAATAAGAAAAATAACAAAAATAGACTACCCATAAGTCCAATTCTAGAAAAATAGGTAAACGGTAATTTCATATCAAAACGATGTCCGTCATTAGACTCACTTTGCACCAAAAAGCGTGCCAAACCTAAGCTCTAAAGTCAACAAACTATATGTCTACAAGTCCAGTTTTGTAATACAAACTCAATGGTATGTCCATATGTAAAACCCCCTAAATTTCTACTACGATTTTTTTAATTTAAATTTGATTTTGTACTTCAGATTTGTACGTCGCATACAAGTTTGCATTTGTCGTATTGTACGTCGCGTGCGAGTTTTCCTATCGTATTTTCTCGTCGAATGCGAATATGTGCGAAGTACATATTTTTATAAAATATTTTTTATTAAAGATTTTATTTAAATAGAAGAAGTATGATTTTCAAACTAGTATGCGATAAATATTTTAAATTAATTAAAGTTGCACAAGGTGTCTCATCAAGATTTCTAAAATGTTATTTTATTTTCTTTTTGTAGTAATTTATAAAACGTTAATCATGAAAATATTTGTAAGCAAGTGCATGAATTCTAAGGCATGTATATATTTTAATTGTTAATTTTCGAAATTATTATTTTTATTATTTTTTTACAAGTTATAAAAAAGTATTTCTAAACTGGCTATTATGAATTAAATCAGAAAAAATTTTATTCTTATCAGATAATTTTTAAATAGTTTTGAAATAATAAATAAGATTATCTAGCTAAATATTTTAGAGATATTATCCAATTGAATTTTAAAAAGATTGTTTAAAATAAGAGGGTGATTTATCCATTGGGATTTAAACCAATCTCAATCATTATCCAAGTAGGGCTTCCACCTCGTATAAAAGGAGAGACCCCTCGTTCTCCTTTCTTCATATTTTCACAATCTAATTTCCACCAAAATCGTGCATCGTGTCCGTGCCCGTGCCATCCCATCCACTATGTGTTTTCTTGTACCAATACATCAATAACTTCATCCCAGGTCCGACAGATCCGGACCTCCGTCCCTATCATGTCGGACACACCCGACAGGACTCATCCAAACTCGACCCTAAACCTATTACTGTCTGTGAAGCCACGTCGCCTCTGTCACCAGGAGCCACCACCCTCACCATCTTCCCCTACGACATCACCACCGCTGGCTCCACCCAAACCCCAAAGTTCGTCACCAGAACCCCCATCTTCGTCATCCTCACCCTGCCACCCCCGACCAACACATACCCATCTGTCGCCTCTATCAACAGCTTCCCCGACAGAATCCCAGAACGACCGCCAACTCCATAAATTGCCACCACCACCAAAAGCCTACGAAAACAAACACACCACCGCCACTATCGGCCGAAGCCGGTAACCCCCATCACCTTGGCCGCCCGCGCCCGGACCTCCTCACGGCGTCTCCACCAACCGCATCCGCCCAAAACCAACATCACCATCGAGAACACCAAAAAAAGGGGAAATCCCTTACTTGAATCTGCCACCGTCGACGCAGGCACGCCCGCGTCTGCCGCCGTGCAGTCCCTGGCCAGCTCCTCCGAAACCTCCTCCTGCAGTCGGTGTCCCCGATCCTTTCCGCCTGGCGACCTCGCTCCCCGCCAGCGCACCACCTTCCCTTCAGCTCCGATCTCGCACAGCCGCGGGCTCGACACTCACGGTGAGCTCTCTCCCTCTCGCATCTATTCTCTTTCAACACCTCTTCTTCCCTCTTCTTGGCTTCTTCTTATTTTTTGTTAGCTCCTTCTGTAAGAAGGAAACCAACCCCCTCTCACTCCATTAATTTCCCCAACATTTTCTCACATTTTCCTCTCTTTATTATGAATGACTCTTTGTCATTATTACTGTTGTTTTATTGAAGTCGAGACAAAGCATACTAGTATAATATTAGTATGATTTCTTATTTATATATTGTTATGTAGTTAATATACAGTATTGATATTAGGCATCATTTCTAGTTATTATCATTGGTTATTAAATATTGCTATAGTTATATTAAGTATTTTAGATTAATATTTTTTAAATTGTATTTGTAACTAAAATATATACTACGCCTTGACTCTACGTATTTCAATTTGGGATTAGAAGGTATATATATATTACTCTTGTATTTTTCCAACTATTTTTAGAAAATATAGATTTGACCTAAAGTCATATTTGATAAAACTGGATTTAGCCCTACACTGATTTCTCTGGATTTTGAGGTTTTATCTAAAAAGTTTTGGCTAATAAAAGTATAGTTATTAAATGTAGTAAATAATGATTTTCAATATTTTTAAAATATATATCCAAAGGTTATTGTGACTAAGAAAAATATTGTTTACAAATATCATAAATATTTTCTAATTAGTTTATAAAAAAATTTAAAATACATACTATTGTAATATTTTCTACCTAACTAAATATATATATATATATATAAATATATATATTATATAAAAATAGTTTTTCGAGATTATTCAGGTATCTATCACAAATTAATTCAATTAATAAATTACAGTTTCTAATTGTTTGTCATTGATTATAAAAGTACAGAACAATTTATATAGGAGGACTGAACTTAGACTCACAATACAAACTCGCTCGTACAAAGAAAGCCTAGGGACGAAAACCTAGGTACAGCAATCTAAGTACAATTGTTTATTTTAGATTCTGGAGGGGGTGACGATAGAGGCTCGGGAAAGCGACGGCAGCTCTGTCTTACTCCTTGGACGATCGGGTGCAGCCTTGGCTCTGGAGAAGAATTGCTTGGCGTTGATGAAGAAATGCTCTCCTTGCTCTCTCTGTATATTTTCTCTCTGATTCTCTCTGGATCCTTTGGTGCTCTTCGAAAAAAGTCCTCTCTCGCAAGGGAATGGCACCTTGCTATTTATAGGAGTGGGATGCAATCATTAGGGTTTGTAATGATTGCTTCCTTGATAAGTTGGCGGTTAAGGACCAATTAATCTGGGCCCTTCATTCTGATTGTAGAAAATCTAGGTAATTAATGTAGATTGCATCAAATCTCTGTAGGCAATAAATGTTGATTGCCATGAATATTCGCGACTTGTAATGGCCTGCCACGTATCTAATTTGCTTGATTTGGTCTGATCTGGGCAATTATGGTGATTGCAACAAATCTAATTTTGTTAGGATTTGCAATCAGCCATAGTTTCCAGGAGGGTAAGACTGCCACGTGTCTCGATTATCATGAAGAGCGCCACGTGTCTCGGTTGGGCTGTCTTGGCAGAGCCGCATATGAGCGGGCCGTATGAGGATGAGCGGCCGCGTGGAGATGGGCAGCCGCATGAGGATTAACAGCCGCATAAAGATAGGCGGCCGCATGAAGTGGGCGGCCGCATGAAGATGGGCGGCCGCATGAAGTGGGCGGCCGCATAAATGCAGCAGCCGCATGCCTCAGGATTCGGTGGATTCTACCAGCTGTGAGAAGATTTTCTCCTCTTCCCTAGGAACACGCCATTATGTTATTCATTATTTTGCCCTTATGTCAGAGCTGTCATTTGTCAGAGCTGTAAGCCGTCAGGACATTAAATGTAGCAAAAGACGAAGGGCATAGCTGTTGAAGGCCATGTGACTCCTCTCTGGGCTGCATGGAATTATTCAAATCACATAGACTCTTGAGCCGCATGGACCCCTGAGCCGCATGGGGATCCTTGGCCGCATGGACCTTTCTTTATTCTTTTCCATGCTTCTACAAGACCCCCTTCAAAGTTTTTAATTTACAAAATTAAAATACTTTGAATAAGAAGCATGGCAATGTATAAATTTCTCTGGCCGCATAGGATGTTCTGGCCGTATGGATGTTCCAGCCGCATGGCCTCCTCAGCCGCATGGCCATCTGAGCCGCATTGGCCAACCAACCGTATGGACTTTCTGGTCGCATAGGTTGTCTGGCCGCATGATTTCTTTGCCACGTCATCCTACAACGAGAGCAAATTTTTTGTATTAATTGCCTTTGATTTGCTGTCAGATTTTGAAGCCGCTTTTCAGGGCAGGATTCTAAGAGTTTCGCCTTTATTTAGTCAGTTCGTCTCGATAACCGAAGAGTCGATTTTCATGCTGCACGCGGATCGAAGCACCCTCCTTTTGCCTATAAATAGGAACGTGTTCAGTCGGAGAGACTTCTTTACTCTCTTTCGTCTTCAACTCTTGTTGCCCTAATCTTCTTTTTTTGTCTTCCTTCTCCGACCGTCGGACGATAATGGCCCCCAAGTCTTCCAAGGCTGCATCCGCTGCTGCGAAGGGCAAGAAAGCGGCTTCCTCATCGGCCACTACGCCTGAAGTGCACCCTGACGTCCACCCTGTTTTTAAGGGTAAGGATGGGATATTGAATACTTTGAACCCTAAAAAAACCATGGCTCTGTTGCATATTTTATGCACAAGCCTTCGTCCTTCGTCTTTATTGAACTGCCCAAGTTCAACATGATGAAGCCGCATATGTTGCATGGGCCGCATATGCATCCTACATTCGAGTCGCATGGGGGTACATCCCATGTCCGAGCCGCATGGGAGTTGTCTAGACGCTTCATAAACTGAACCGCATGATAACCTTTCGAACAAAGCCGTATGAGTCCCCACATTTAAACGGGACCGCATAAGCTCGTCTGGATTGGGCCGCATGAGGCTCCGACCCTCTCTTAACTTTATTTCTTTGATTTTTGCAGAAATCCTCCTGAAGGCTGAGATCGTTGTGAAGGAATAGCTGTCGCTCTCTTTAAAACAAGAGTCATCGCTTGTTAAGGAGGAGGTAATCCCAAAAACGGAGGAACAGAAAGGAGAGCTGGCGCCCATTGCTGTAAAGGAGGAACCCCAGTCTGACGGCGGTAGTACTGGAAGTTCTGACCTTCCTACTTCGGACGAGAATTTTGCTCAAGTACATCCTTCATATGCAAAATGGTTGAGGAATTGGTATATGCGCCCCCGTAACTAGGACTCGTGGGCTCTCCCAAATGTCCGTCTTTTGTCTTGATATTCCTGTCTGTCTTTAGCTGCAATTTGTGTTTTGCTTCTTTTGGACATCAATGTAATCTTTTTTCTTCTTGTCTGAATGAGATAATAGAGAATTTTTTCTAGCTTGCTCATGTGATTGTAACTGATTTTGAACAGAAAGCATTCGCTCTGTTCTTTGCTTGTAGTAGTTGTCCCAATGGAAGACTTTTTGTGGACCTATTATCCTTGGCGTACCCTCGTTCTGGATACGGATAATAAGTTGGGAGAGAACCAACATACTTACTCAGAGGTAATGAGGACATGGTAAGTATGAAGGTTTCTTCGATGGAGCTTTCCCACTCAGAGATAATGAGGACATGGCAGGAGTGGGCTCCATGAAGGGGTACACAGAACGACTCAGAGGTAATGAGGACATGGAAGTTCTATGTAGAGGGGTGATTTATTTTTGGCGGAAGTAAAATGACTCAGAGGTAACATCGACGTGGTCGTTTTAAAATTTGTGGATCTGTTACCATTTTTGTGCACTGAGAGTGCTGGTAGTGGATCATGAGGGAGAAGCTCTTTCAGAGAAATAAGTTCAGAGGTATGGTCATACATGACTTACTACCTGAAAGAGTGACCAGAGTGTGAGTTCAGAGGCACATGCGGGTACATAACTCGATAATCTAGAAGATTGTGAATGTGAGTTCAGCGGCACCGGAGGGTACATAACTCGGCAATCTGGAATTTGGAGAATGTGAGTTCAGCGGTACCGGCGGGTACATGACTCAATAATTTGGAATTTGGGATATGAGTTCAACGGTACCGGCAGGTACATAACTCAATAAGCTAAAATTTGGAGAATGTGAGTTCAGCGGTACCGGCGGGTACATGACTCAATAATCTGGAATTTGGAATATGAGTTCAGCGGTACCGACGGGTACATGACTCAATAATCTGGAACTTGGAATATGAGTTCAGCGGTACCGACGGGTACATGACTCGATAATCTGGGATATTAGTAGAAGAAGGATGTGAGTTCAGCGGTACCGGAGGGTACATAACTCAATCATCTGGGATTTGGAGAATACGAGTTCAGCGGTACCGGAGGGTACATGACTCAATAATCTGGGATATTAGTGGAGGAAGGATGTGAGTTCAGCTGTATCGGAGGGTACATAACTCAATCATCTGGGATTTGGAGAATATGAGTTCAGCGGTACCGGCGGGTACATAACTCGATAATTTGGAATTGGGAGAATGTCGTTTAGACATAATATTTCTTCAGGAACTTACCGTTGACGGGCAACATGAGCAAGTCTCCATTTTGTTTTACGAGGCGGTAAGCACCGTTGGAGAATATGGCCTCAATAATAAATGGACCTTCCCATTTTGGCTGGAATTTGTCAGCAATTTTGTGAGTCATGACCATCGGCCTCCGAACTGCCAGAACGAGATCGCCGACTTGGAATGTTTTGATTTAACCTTCTTGTTGAAGGCTCCGGAGATGCGTGCTTGGTATAGCTCGATCCGTTGCTGAGTCAGTAGGCGTTTTTTATCTAAGGCCTCCAACTCTTATAGCCGGCGACGGTAGTTATCGTCCGTCGTCAATTGGTAAGTGAGAGCGACGCGGAGCGAGGGGATTTGAGTCTCCAATGGGAGGACTGCCTCACTCTCGTACACTAGAGAAAATGGCCTGTTCCCAGTGGCTGTTCGGATTGTGGTACGGTACGCCCGTAAGCATTCACCAAGCTTCTCGTTCCAGTCGCGTTTGTTGGAAGACACGAACTTCTTGAGTAACTTGATGATGGTTTTGTTGAATGCTTCTGCCAATCCATTTGCTGTCGGATTGTATGGCATTGAAGCAACATTCTGAATTCGGTGTTTGTCGCAGAACCGATAGAAGGCGTGGCTTGCAAACTGCAGACCATTATCGTGGATGATCCTTTGGGGCAGTCCAAAGCGATAGATGACGTGATGCTTGAGGAAGCTGATCACGTTTGAAGTCTTTACTTCTGCAAGTGGAACAGCTTCCGCCCATTTGGAGAAGTAATCTGTGATAGCAAGTATGAAGATGTCCTCGGGAAGAAGGTGGAGCGATCGGACCGATGATATCCATTTCCCATACTTCGAATGGCCAGGATACCACTGTCGGATGTAGAAATTCGGATGGCTGGTGGATGAAGTCCACGTGAACTTGGCAGGCTTTGTACTTTCTTGCGTAGTCTATCGTATCTGCTACCATCATGGGCCAGTAGTAGCCCATTCGGCGAAGACGATCTTACAATTTTGGGCCAGGCCGATGGGCCCCGCTGACACCGTCATGAGCTTCGCGTACGGCTTCTTTGGCTTCTGCGTTTGACAGACATCGAAGCAATAATCCATCGTAGGATCGACGATACAGCATTTTTGTCTCTGTATCGTAGAAGAATCTGAGAGAACACCTTCTGATAGGGGTGGCTTCCTTTGGGTTCTCGGGCAGGATGTCGTAGACTACGAAGTCAATGAATGGTTGTCTCCAGTCTTGTGCTTCGTCGATCGTCTGAGCGGAATAACTCGCCACGAATTGAACATTGTTCTTGGGATAGACCAGTTCATGGCCTATCACATCCATCGATTGATGAGCATAGTTCGGAACCGCTAGGGAAGCGGCAAGGCCAGCTAAGGCATCGACTTCGATATTTTGGAGTCTGGGGACGTGTTCGATGAAGAACCCTTCAAATAATGAGATGATGTTGATCACTATTTGGTGATAAGGGATCATGTCTTCATGGCGAACCTCGTATGAATCCCGGATTTGATTGACGATTAACTGTGAATCGCCGTATGCTTCAAGATATTCTACCTCCAGCTCTCTTGCAAGTTGGAGACCAATGACTAAAGCGTTATACTCGGCCACATTGTTAGAGCAGGGTTCCGTGAGGGAGTAAGCGCGATTGATCACCAATCCGGAAGGAGAAACCAGTACCACCCCGACTCCGACGACGATGTTGCCCTTAGGTCTGGTCCTTGAGGCGCCGTCGAAGAACATTTGCCATACATCATCATGGGAGGCCGTATGTGAGTCAACGACCTCATTTGGGATTCCTTATATACTCTGGACGACTCTGAGCCTGGGTGGGCTGCTTAAAAGTATGCCAGGGCTTGACCTTTAACAGCCTTTTACGGGACGAAGATCATATGGTAGGGGGACAGTAATATTACCCATGTAGCGAGGCGAGAGCTGGGTTCCTGGTTTAGTCATAAGGACCCTGAGAGGGTTGACTCGTGAGATCACATGTATGGTTTGTCCTGTGACATAGTGTCGCGTCTTTTGAATGGCGAACACCAGGGCGAGGCATTCCTTCTCTACGACGGTGTATCGGTGCTCTGGCCCAATTATCATTCGGCTGAGGTAATATATAGCTTGTTCATGGCCCACATCGTTGTTTTGTGCTAGCAGAGCACCGAGGGAATGCTCCATTTCTTGTACATAGAGCAGGAATGGTTTTCTAGCAACCGAGGCCACCAGGACTGAAGGGTTCGACAAATATTCTTTGATGATGTCGATGGCACGTTGGCATTCTTCATCCCATACGAACGAGATGCCTTTCTTCATGAGATGGGTGAATGGCTGACAACACCCGGAGAGGTTGGAAATGAACCTCCTAATATAAGCTAACCTCCCTTGGAGGCCTCTGAGTTCACGGAGATTTCTCGGGGGACCCATCTCCATAATTGTCTTCGTCTTCTCTGTGTCTACATGAATTCCCTAGGCAGTAATAATAAAACCCAGGAATTTTCTGCTGGATACGCCCAAGAAGGATTTTGTGGGATTCATTTTCAGGTTGTGCACTCGCATTATGTCGAATACCGTCCTCGGATCCTGCAGATGGTCTCCCTTATAGCGACTCTTGACGGCGATGTCATCAACATAGCACTCCATAGTCTTGCGTAAGTGGTCTCTGAAGATGATACTCATGGCTCTTTGATATGTGGCGCCGGTATTCGTTAAACCGAAAGGCATGACTGTGTAGCAGTATGTGCCAATCGGTGTTCAGAACGATGTATGCTTCTCGCCGTCAGGAGACATCTTGATTTGGTTGTACCCCGAGAAGCCATCCATGAATGACATACGTTCGAAGCTGCATGTGTTATCGATCATGATGTCTGTGATAGGGAGGGAGAATTCATCTTTGGGATATGCCTCATTCAGATTGCGGAAGTCGATGCAGATTCGAATCTTCTCATTCTTCTTGAAGACCGGTATTACGTTGGCGACCCAGTCCGGATGTTGTTCTTCACGAATGAAGCCGCTAGCTATCAGTTTGTTGACTTCGGCTTCGATCGCATCCATGATGCCCGGGCGGAAGCGTCGTTGTTGTTGTTTGATCGGCTTTGCATCTGGCCGAATGTTGAGCTTGTGAAGGGCAACCTCGGGGTTTAGTCCTGGCAACGTATCGTCATTGGCTTGTCGGAGGGATTGAGCTTCTCCGTTTGTGGCTGGCTGACTCTAGGCAGTCTGATTGTCAGTGGCTCCGTTGTGGGTCTTGGCACTTGGCCGGACATTGGCAGCCGGATTATCATTTGCCCTTCTTGTGTCGAGAGGCTGATTGCGTCCTTACGCAAAGCGGCCGTAAGGGGTGCGGACTTGCCAGGTTTGCGAGCTTGGAGGTGGATCGTCAGAGGTTCTTCTGATCCTGTGGCTATCTCAGTTCGAGTTTGCACATCTCCTTCACCAAGGTGCCTCTTCGAGTTTTCGTATAAGCAGAAATCTGAATAGTAGGATTCGACCCCTTTGAAGGGATCAATGTCAGCAAATTCTGTCCTCACGAAGCCGTGTTTGTCGACATACTTGAAGCACTGGTGCAGCACGGAAGGCACGATCATATAATCATGAATCCAAGGGCGCCCCAAGAGGATATTGTAGGAAGTGTCCGCGTCTATGACGTAACAGGTTACTTCTGACTGAAGATCGCCAATTTGGCACTTCAAGCGAATCTTTCCAATCGGGTAGCTCCTGCCCGAATTGAAATCGCTGATGATGGTGCTTGTTGGCGTCCGACGATGCATAGGAATACGGAGATGATGTAACAGGCCCTTCGGGATGATGCTTATGGAAGAACCAGGATTAATGTGTATCTGATCCACCTTTATGTCGTCGATGTATCCAGTGTAATATAACGGTCGATCGTGCAGGTTGGTTTTGATGAGCATATCCTGTGGAGTGAAGACAATGTTGGGCATCGCTCATGTGCAAGTGCTGTCTTGGAGATTTGCAGGCGGGCTCTCTCCTGTGAGGTTGACCTGAGCCAGATAGGCATCGGCATTTTGGAGTGCATCGCTCAAAGCCGCACGAACATCCTTTGAGAGTCTCAGAAGCTCGTATAATGATAATTTGGCCGGTGGGTTGGCCAATTGCGCCAAGATATCGAAGTTGTAGGGCCTCTCCAGCCCCTGAGGTGCCTCTTTTCGGAGGGATTTGTCAAAGCGAGTCTCCTTCGGCCTAGGCTTGTCGGTCGTCGGAGGCTGAGAAGCTCCTGGAGTGTCAACAGTACCTGGCTGATGATCTTCAGCCGAGCTATCAGCCACAGGTTAGGATTGTGCCCCAGACCGGGTAACAACAGCCGTGACTTCTTCGACATCTGCCGAGATTGTGCGGCAGGATCTGACTTTTCTATTCTTCTTCTTGCGAATGGAAGGTGGTGTGGACTGAGTCACTTCATATACCAAGTCTGGATGGACCCACATGACCTCCCCCCGTGATGTGGTGAGGGGCACTAGGCCGACAGTCTGATCTCGAGGAGGTGGAAGATTAGCAATCTCCATTGTCGCCAAAGGGACGGGTACCACGCCGTCTTGAGTCTCCGTTGGAGGGAAGCTGTCGAACTGTACGGACACCATGTTGGCTGCCATGGTTACTTCCTCAAAATTGATGGCCAGAGCCTTCGAATCGATGAGATGTTGGATGTATCGCTTCAGTTGGTAGCAGTCGTGTGTAGCATGGTGGACGTAGCGGTGGTAATGGCAGTACTTTGGGCTCTCCATTTCTGTCGGCCGAGGTTCCCGTCTTGGTGGAGGGAGCTGAATTCTGTCTTCCTGTATGAGCATGTCCAAGATGGGCTTGACATGGCCGTCTTCGAAGGAGTAGGTCATTTGCGGCCATTGCTTGTCTGCCGATTTTGACTTAGAATGCTGGGCTGTGTCAGCCACCATAGCCTGCTTGCCCTTGCTGTCCCGATTGTTGGAGGAGTTACCACCATTGTTGCTGTTGGTATTAGGGCGCTTGCCCTTGTCCTCTCCCTCTGAGATGTACAATCCCAGTTGGCGAGCCTTCTTCAACCGTTCTTCGGCGCTAGTGGCACTGATGATATGTCTTCCAGTCCTTAAATTAACTTTTGTCCATCCAGAGACTGATTGTTGGGAGCAGTCTCTTTTGGCAAATTTTAATTAAGGAGAAATCTAGATTACCAGACGGTAACTTCATTGCGGTTTGGCGAAACCGCTCAATATAGTTCCTTGTCAGCTCCTTCTCCCCTTGGACGACGTCCATGAGGGTGGACATTGTGACGTCATGTCCTACTTCGTAGAATCTCTCCAAAAACATGTGCTTGAAGCTGGCGAAGGAGTGGATGCAGTTGTTTGGCAGGTTGCGGTACCAGTCGAAGGCGACCCCTTCCAATGCCCTGATGAATAATCGCGTAAGGATGGCATCGTCATGAGGTAGATGGTCGGTGGTGACCTCGAAGTAGGTGATGTATCGACTCGCGGAGGTCTTGCCATCATAGGGATTGATGTTGAACGGCTTATATCTTGGTGGGAAGGGGACATCCCTCCATGCAGCAGGGTATGGTTGCCGTATTCTGAGGTCTTGAGAGGTTTCTCGAGGGTGAAACATGGCTCGGAGCTCCTGGACCTCTCTTCTTGCTTCCCTGGCCTCATCTGCAGCGGTGGGAGCCGTCATTTCAGGAGGATTATTGCCCGGGTTCGGTGCCGCTGAGTTCGAGTCCGCATTGACAGCAGGACCCGTGCTTGTTTGGCCCGGCGTCCCTCCTTGCAGAGTTGGAAGAGCCGCTTTAATCTCGTCCACAGATTTGACCAAAGTACGAAGTATAGCCTCCAGAGTGTCGATGCGCTGGCGATCACTGGGGCCATCTTAATCGTCGCTTGTCACGAACGCCGTCCTAACGCGAGTCGAGATGGAAGGGACGGTGGACGACGTGCCCTCCGAATCATACCCTTGTACAGAGAAGTCATCGAGGTATGTGGGAATGTTCTCCTCTGGTTCGGACTCAGAAGGAATAGTACCCCCAGTTTCAGAGCTTGCTTCATCTTGAGAGTCGTGGACGTCCTCGGGGACGTCGGCATCTTCTGTATCTGATGGAAGAGTTGTTTCCCCGGGCTCGTCTCCTTGGAACATCGGATTATCGTGGATGTTCTGAGGAGTGCTACCCCCAGTTTCAGTAACCCCCAATGGTGTGGATGATGAATCTCCTACTGTAGTAGATTTCGTCTTCGAACGGGTACCTTAGAAAACTCTGGTGGTGGAAAACCGTTTAGACGACAGTTTCTTAGTCATAGTGGTTGAAATCTTCGGGCTGGGGACGTTTATCTTCTTCCCTCTCCCATCGGCAGGGATTTTCTAAGTAGAGTTGCAAAAGACGACGGGAGGCACTTCATCATCTGAGCTTGGTCGTTGCAGCCTTTGGAAAACAGACTGTCGGTCTTCTCTTGCTGTCGCGTTGTTACAACCGCAGTTGATAATGACCTGGGTGCAGTGACGTCCATGTAAGGACTCTTTGCATACCGAGGTCTCTTCTCTTTCCTTGCGCTTGTGGAGGATAGCCTCACGCAAGTCAGATGGGTTCGGAACGACCATGTTTGCTCCCTGGATTTTGGGAGACTTTTGGGAACCATTCTGTCTGTTTGCCGCCGGGGGCGAGACTCAAGTGGTTCTGTACAACTTTCCATCAGAGGCTCGCATAATGGTATGTGGAGCGCTCGGATGGTCAGAGGTTGGGACAGCCGACTGAGCTCGCCAAGCTCGTGCTGCCCTTGACTTCTTTACTCTAACGCCTGAAGGCGCATAATAGGAAGAGTCAAAGTGATGCTGCAGAGAGTCAAACATATTCTCTTGGGCACATGAGAGATCAGGACCATATGAGAGGCGATCGAAGACTGAGCCGCGTGGAGTGGACGGCATGCGGCTGGAATCAACAGTCTTCATGCGGCTGGGAGTTGTGGCCGCATAGGCTTTCTTCATGCGGCTGGAAGTTCTGGCCGCATGGATATTCTTCATGCGGCTGGCAGTTTCGGTCGCATGAGCATCGTACATGCGGCTGGAAGTCTTGGCCGCATGAGCATCATGCTTGCGGCTGGCAATCTTAGCCGCATGAGTGTTCGGCTTCTTCCTGGAGCACATAGAATCACTCTTTGTCCCTGCAAGTCCAGCATCGTAGTGCTTTCCTCTGCCGGACTTGGGGACAGCAGAGTCCTCTATGGCTTGAAGTGGGACCGCATGAGAGTCGCCTTCGCCGTCTTGGACAGCAGATAGTACTCTGTCCAGGGCCTGTGGAGGAGCAAATAATTTTGGCCTCCACTCCCTGCGAGCCTTCTTTGTGCGGGTTTGCTTCTGGACCGGGCCAGCGCTCCCGTCGGAGAGCATTTCTTCAAACGCCTGTTGGTCGAAGCGGACGACCATCTTCTGTTGCGTGGAGCCAAGTTTGGCTGCATCCGATTGCGTCCCCAACTTCTCAGCCGTGGAGAAGTTTATCCCCAGCAGAGTCGCCATCGTGTTTGCCATTGATTGTAAAAGTATAAAACAATTTATATAGGAGGACTGAACTTAGACTCACAATACAAACTCGCTCGTACAAAGAAAGCCTAGGGACGAAAACCTAGGTACAGCAATCTAAGTACAATTGTTTATTTTAGATTCTAGGAGGTGACGATAGAGACTCAGGAAAGCGACGGCAGCTCTGCCTTACTCCTTGGACGATCGGGTGCAGCCTTGGCTCTGGAGAAGAATTGCTTGGCGTTAATGAAAAAATGCTCTCCTTGTTCTCTTTGTATATGCTCCTCTGTCCTTTCGATCTATGTATATTTTCTCTCTGATTCTCTCTGGATCCTTTGGTGCTCTTCGAAAAAAAGTCATCTCTCGCAAGGGAATGGCACCTTGCTATTTATAGGAGTGGGATGCAATCATTAGGATTTACAATGATTGCCTCCTTGATAAGTCGGCGGTTAAGGACCAATTAATCTGGGCCCTTCATTCTGATTGTAGCAAATCTAGGTAATTAATGTAGACTGCATCAAATCTCTGTGGGAAATAAATGTTGATTGCCATGAATATTCGCGATGTCACGCCCCAATTCCAAAAATATGGAACCGAGCTACGTGTCAAGGCCAGCGAGTACCGCTCCCAATGATTTACCCAATTTAATGGAATCATTAGAGTAGCACTTAAGCTGTAACATGCAGTAATAAGAAGTAAATGCCCAGACGATCCCAATTAACTAATCTCATCCACAAGTATGATCAAGGAACACATAGTGAATAATCTGAATAAAACCACAATGTGATAGCTAACAAGTCCGAATGTAGTAATAATATAAATACTGAATGAAAAGAGTCTTGCGGAAATAATCCCGCGAATACAATGCTGAATGAAGTAAACAGGAAGATAACTAGATCTGCCAACAGACTAACTAGATAAAGAAGACAGATCAAGAAGAGCTCTACCACTGGAATAAGCTACTCTGCTGGATAAACTTTGTCCTCTGGAACTGCTCCCGGATCGAATCCGGATCCGTAGACCTCCGAAAAATCCTCGTCTAAATCTGGAGAGAAAACCAGGTCCTCAGCGGGACGTAACAAGGTACATAATATGCAAGCCAAAAGTACGAAAGTGTAGATACATATAAGAAAGTAAAATGTAACTGTAAGGGGTGAATCTAACATAACCAACTAGAATGCTAATGCAATTTAAGAACATCACTCGAACACGCGGGCTGTCAAGGTGAACCCTGGAGACCTGATAGGCACTCCGGCAAACTATGAATACACCACAGTCCGGTAAGGACTGTGACAAACTATGAAATCCCCGAAGCTCTGGAATGAGACAACGGCATACTATGTGGGAAAGTAGCCCAAGCGTACGGTGTATGTTCTCCCCTCCCATGTGACCATGTGAATCATATCCACGAGACGCTCGATCGGATCCTCTAACTAGAACATCGAGTCATACTAGTAAGTACAGTATAAAGATCACAAGTCATCATCCTAGAATCAATCCTGGATTTCCGTATAGCAAGATATAAATCATGTACGAGAATCCGACAGTATAAGTAACCATGAAACATGTCCTGGAGTCTGAATGTATACCGTAATGAATTGTCGCGGTAACGCAAAATGTGGATATCTAATATCGATACCCGATGGCGCTAACGTCCATCGGCACCCGAATGTGATTTAGACGCGAAGTACCGAACACGGCCCTAGGTGTTGTAATAAAATACAGACAAATAAAAATTCAAGAATTTAATAATGTAACTGAAGTACAAGTATGGCAAGGTACACTTGCCTGTCTCCGGGTGCCGATGAGTAGTAAAAGCTGGTCCAATGTCCACGCCCGAAGATTCAGAAGTGGCAGATGGACCTAGAGGAATATTTAACTAATTAATTATCAAGTATAAATATGATCTATTCAATGCTATTATTATTACTTACGTAAAAGTAAGCAAACTTGGATTTGAGATTTAATTTAATATTTGAACTAACCATCACCCATTTAACTAATCACAAATATTTATAAAATAAATATATATATATATATATATATATATATATATATACTAGGGTCATAGGCCTAGCCATAAGGATGGCAAAAAGTATTTAGTTATGGACAAAGAGAAATATTAAGTTGGTTATAAAAGTTAAAAATATATACAACCAACTTGAGTCTAAGAAAAAAAGAAACTATAAAACCCCCAACTCAAGAATTGAACCCAAGATCTCATATATGCCACCCTCCCTACACCATCAATGGGCTACTAATCACATCTGTTGCAAGGAAGAAACACACCCTCAAAAAGAAAGGAACAAAAAAAGAAAAAGAAAAATGAAGGGAACAGCACTAAAATCCCCTCCCTTCCAACTCTGGATTCGAACCCACAATCATTTTCTCCACCATTCTTTAACCAACCAACTGAGCTAATGCTCCTTGGTGTATACTTATGGCCTTTGCTCTTTATTAATCTCTCAATATAATTCCATCCATTTCTAATAAACTTGTTCACTGCCACAAGGGACACCCTCCTATATTTCAGTACTCCACACAACCAAAATATATATCAAATTTCACACAGAACATCAATCTCCCTACTGTATGTAATATCACATCACGCATACATCATTCACAAAATAATAATAAAAACACAACTTCCAAACTCATGGCTCGAACCTCAAACCTCCCATGCACACACCCACCTACAACACCAGGTGAGCTATGGCTCCTAAGTGCCTGCATTAAGTCCTGTTAATATTTATTCATGTCCCTAGCTTCCTTCCCATTTGCTAAATTATCAGATCACTCCAACCTATCCCATATTACTCTTACTATTCCCGATCACCCCTACATTTCACTACGGTGGAAAATAACCCAGCATACTACACCACATGTTACACCTCCCTCCTATGCCTCTACAAGCAACAACCTATGACTAACCCTTGCATTTTCTACTGCTACACTCACATCATCATTTTCCTTATAACCATCTTCTCTATCACTCCATCTATATAACAGAAATCTCTTGTACATCCTTCATGCTATGGCATTAGGAAAAATGGAAAGAACATGAACCCCCTTCACCAAGCCATGTGTGCACCTCGCCCTTGCAACAATCATCAATTTAAGCCCACCTAGTATTCTTCTTATTTAAACGTAAAGTAATTATAAAAAGTGACAGAACCCTACCTATAACATGGGACACTTAAACTTCTTCCTAGTAGCATGCATAGGAGAATCCTATAGTAGAACCCATTTTAAACCATCCTAACATTACATTCTAATGAATCAGTAAAAGAAGGATGGGGACTAGAGTGAAGGTTACCAGAGGGTAAGGATTGGCGACCGATGCCACTTGGTGGTGGTAATACTGCCAAGCTACGACGTCGACGGGGGACTTATGAACGGCACCGACTACTGCTGGCGGGTCAAAACTCGAGCGATGGTATGCACTGGCCAACGTGCGAGCTACCGCACCGAAAGAAACATTCCTCGACGCCGCTCAGTTGCTGACCGGCACTCTCACGACGACGGAAAGGAAGACTGGATGGGGAGCTTAGTGGTGACGGCTAGCTTCTGTTGCTAGGGTTTAGGTTCCGGATGAGAGAGAAGAACAGGAGATATTATGTAGAGAGAGGGATGGGGTTCCTACTGGGCTGGGGAGTCTCGCGCCCGTACAGGCGTGGTCCTGCTCATCTGCACACAAGACTACAAGAGCTGGAAATGGCAGCTCTGCTCTATACGAGCGGTCAGGGAAGAGAAACATAGCTGAAATTTGAAATAAGTGGGTTGGGTTGCTGGTTAATGGGTCCAAAAGGGTTTGGTAATGGGTTTAAGGAATTTGGGTTAACAGAACTTAATGAGGGTGAGGGAAATCTATGGGTTGTTGGAAAATAAATAAGTAAAAGAATAAAAATCAATTTTGGTTTATACATACTAAGCTTACTTAAATAATTACAATTATAGAAAATTTCTCTAAGAAAAATAACACCTAAAATTCCCAAAATATTTGATTATAAATTTTAATCCTCATAAGTATATGTTTATGACAACAAAATTTCCTAAACATTTTATATATTAAAAAAATGTATAATTTTGACAAATTATACATTGCCTATAATTAACTTAATAGTGTCGTTTAACCATCTTATTTTAACAAATAGTGATTTAAAATTTTAAGTCAATGAAGTGCCTTAAATAAAATAAAATGAAATATTTAAAAATAATTAACATTTAAAAGGTGAAATGAGGGGGCTCACATCCTCTCCCCCTTAGAAAATTTCGTCCCCGAAATTAAAAATGGCACGATTTAGGAAAACGAGATTTAAAGAAATATACTGATATTGAAAAGTCGTTCGTAAATTCGTACCTCGATCCTCGAACAGATGAGGAAAATGCTTCCGAATAGAGTCCTCGCGCTCCCAAGTGGACTCGCCCGGAGAATGATACTTCCAAGCAACTCGGACAAGTCGAATCGTCTGTCCTCTCAAAACTTTCTCGCTGCGATCGACAATCGCGACAGGCTGCTCCACATATGATAGGCTCGGTCCAACTGTAATCTCTGAATGGTCCAGCACGTGACTTGGGTCTGCCACGTACCTCCTCAACTGCGATACGTGAAAAACATCATGCACTCCCTCAAGTGACGTGGGTAATGTAAGACGATAAGCCACCTCACCCACTTGCTCCAAAATGTCGAATGGTCTGATGTACCTCGGACTCAACTTGCCCCTGCTGCCAAATCTGATAGTCCCCCTAGTCGGTGATATCCTCAAGAATACGTGATCGCCTTCCTTGAACTCCAAGGGTTGGCGGTGCGTATCTGCCCAGTGCTTCTGCCTATCCTGTGCTGCTCTGAGGTGTCTCTGAATTTGCTTCACTTTCTCCACGGTCTGTGTCACCAACTCAGGGCCAAGTATCTGACGTTCTCCGACGTCATTCCAACAGACTGGAGATCTGCACTTCCTGCCGTACAGTGCCTCGAAGGGTGCCATCTGTATGCTCGTCTGGTAACTGTTGTTATATGAGAACTCGACCAAATGTAGGTGATCCTCCCATGATCCTCCAAAGTCTAACATGCACGCCCTCAACATATCCTCAAGTGTCTGGATCGTACGCTCTGACTGTCCATCAGTCTGCGGATGATAAGCTGTGCTAAATTTGAGGCGAGTCCCCAAACTCTCCTGCATACTCCTCCAAAAGTGTGAAGTGAATCTGGAATCTCGATCCGACACAATGCTGACCGGTACTCCATGCAGACGCACTATCTGCCTCATGTACAAATCAGCAAGAATCTCCGTCGATTGCCCAACTCTGAAGGGCAAGAAATGGGCCGACTTGGTGAGTCGATCCACGATGACCCAAACTGCGTCCTTTCCGCTGGGGCTCCTCGGGAATCCAGTGACGAAGTCCATCATGATATATTCCCACTTCCACTCGGGAATGGGAAGCGGCTGCAATAGTCCTGCAGACCTCTGGTGTTCGGCCTTGACCTGCTGACAGACCAAACATCTCGCTACAAATTGAGCAATCTTCCTCTTCATTCCATGCCACCAGTAATGCTGTCGTAGATCCATGTACATCTTTGTACCTCCGGGATGAATAGAATATATCGAGCTATATGCCTCTGTCATCAACTCCTGACGTAGCTCTCCGCTCGGAATGCATAGGCGATCTCCACACCTTAATGTCCCATCCTCGTGAATTCGTAGCCCTGTCTGCTCGCCGGCCTCTGTCCTCTCCCGGAGTCTTCTGAATCTCGCATCTGTAGGTAGAGTGGCCTTGATCCTCTCAACTAAAGTGGAATATACTTCTAGGGTAGATAACTGTCCGTCCATACCTGGCAGTACAACCTCTATCTCCAACTCCTGGAGATCCTCCAATAAATGACGTTGAGTCGTCAAGAAGTATGTCGTGGGCTTTCTGCTCAAAGCATCTGCCACGATATTCGCCTTGCCTGGATGGTACTGTAACTCGATCTCAAAGTCCTTCATTAGTTCCAGCCAACGTCTTTGCCTCATATTCAGCCCCTTTTGCGTGAAGACGTACTTCAGGCTCTTGTGATCAGTAAATATCTCTACCCGCTCGCCATAAAGGTAGTGCCTCCATAGCTTTAGTACAAAAATCACTGCAGCTAGCTTCAAATCGTGCGTCGGGTAGTTCTTCTCGTGGATCCTCAACTGTCTCGATGCGTAGGCCACAACCTTGTCGTGCTGCATCAATTCGTATCCTAGTCCGCTCCCGGGTGCATCACTGTATACCACAAAGCCTCCAGATCCCGACGGTAGTGTCAAGATAGGTGCTGACGTCAGACGCTTCTTTAGCTCATCAAAAGCCGTCTGACACTCCTCTGTCCAGATGAACTCCTGGCCCTTATGCGTCAAACGCGTCATAGGCTCAGCAATCCTCGAGAAGTTTTCTACGAACCTCCGATAATATCCGGCAAGTCCGAGAAAGCTCCTCACTTATGTAACTGACGTCGGTGCAGGCCAAGTCTTCACTGCTTCAATCTTCTCTGGATCTACTGCTAATCCATCTCATGTAATAATGTGCCCGAGGAAGGATACCTCGCTCAGACAGAACTCACACTTACTGATCTTGGTATAGTATCTTTCTCTTCTCAATGTCTCTAGCACGATCCTGAGATGCTCCTCATGCTCCTCGTGGCTCTTAGAGTACACCAAAATATCGTCAATGAACACCACCACGAACTTGTCCAAGTACTGGTGGAACACCTTGTTCATTAGACTCATGAACACTGCTGGCGCGTTGGTTAAACCAAATGGCATCACAAGGTACTCATAATGTCCATACTTCGTCCGAAAGGCCATCTTTGAAATGTCCTCCTTTCGCACCTTGATCTGGTGGTAGCCTGACCTGAGATCAATCTTCGAAAACATACAAGCACCACTCAATTTGTCAAATAAATCATCAATACAAGGCAACGGATACATGTTCTTCACTGTCGCAGCATTCAACTCTCTGTAGTCGACGCACAGCCGTACCGACCCGTCCTTCTTCGGTACAAGCAATGCTGGAGCTCCCCATGGTGAAATACTAGCCCGAATAAAATCCAAATCCAATAGTTCATCTATCTGGATCTTCAACTCTCGTGCCTCCTTCGGTGCCAGTCGATACACATGGGAAGTAATAGGTGGCATTCCTGGAGCTAGCTCGATGGAGAACTCTATCTTCCTGTCTGGTGGCAGTCCTGGAAGCTCCTCAGGAAAAAAGTCTTCAAACTCTGAGATGATCGTCGGGCGTACTGGTTCCTCCAATGCAATACGTGCATCAAGGGTGGGGTGATCATCCATCTCTACGGCTCCCCGAGAGAACTCAAACTCGGTGTGACCTGGGGGTCGGAATATGACGCACCCACGTCGGCAATCTAATGTCGCATGGTACTGGCTCAACCAATCCATGCCAAGAACCACATCATAGTCTCGCATGGAGAAGACTAAAAATTGAGCACGCATCTCACGGCCGCAAACAACTACTGAACAAGATCTACATGTATCGCTAACAGGTACTATTCTGCCTCCCGTGAGAATTTTCATGGTCTTCGAAAGGGGTGCAGTAGCTACTCTATGGGTAGCCGCGAAACTAGTAGCTATGAATGAATGCGTGGCACCAGAATCGAATAATGCTACTGCAGGTAATGAAGCAACTATAATAGTACCTGCAATGACTTCCCCAGCTGCCTCTGCCTCCTCAACGGTCATAGCGAAGGCCTGTCCACGTCCGTGTGCTCTAGCCTGCTGGCTGGCCTGCTGAAATCGGGCTGCCTGCGGTGCCAAGGGTGGCCTCCCCTGGTACCCTCCCGGTGCTGCTGGTCGTATCGCCCCAACTCTAGCATGGGGCGCTCTCGGACCCTGGTACAAGGGCCTCGGTGCTGGAAGTGCTGGTCGGTGTACCATCTGTGCTGCTCCACGATGCTCCACGCAATCCCGTGCCTGGTGCTGATCTGATCCACAAACCAGGCATAGTCCCAGTTTGCGCCGATACTCCTTCGCTACATGGCCTACTCTGCCGCAGTGATGGCAAGTAGGGAGTCCAGGTGCTACTGCCCTCTGCGGCTGATGAATCTGGGGGCATTTTGCTGGTGGTCCCTGCTGTGCTCGAGCTTCTGGTGCTGATGAGTGGGAGCGATTCATGCTAGCCTCCCTATGGTTGATGCGCTCCTGATGTCGGGCTGCTGTCAGGATATCTGAGTATGAAGTAGGTGCGACTGATCCTACCAATCTCTGTAGCTCAAAGTGCAGGCCGTCATAGAACTTCTCGGCCTTCTTTTCCTCAGTGTCGATCAGATACGGGGCAAAACGGTTTAGACGGAGGAACTCTGTGTTGTACTCCTCAACCGTCATACTGTCATGGACAAGATGCATGAACTTGTCCCGAAGCTCCGCACGCGCTGTAGCTGGAATAAACATCTCCTTGAAAAGCCTGGAGAACTCTTCCAAAGTGACCCGGTCGGGTCCTAGCCGATGCTCCTCGGCCAACCACCAATAGTGTGCGTTGCCCGTCAGCTGCATTCTGACGGCCTTCATCCATCTGTCCCTTGGAAGCTCTACAGCCTCCAACTGGTGCTCGATGCTAGTAAGCCATGCATGAACCTCTGTAGGCTCCTCTGTCCCCAAAAATGGAAGGGGCACCATGTGACGAAAGTCCTTGATAGACCCCGTCGAAGGCCATCGCTCCGGTGGTGTCACCTGCTCCAGTGCAGTGACGATACTCTCCCTCAGAGTATCCGCCTGGTGTTGCTAAGCCTGCGTTGTGCCTGATACTGAATCTGCTGTTGTGCCTGCATCATGGCGTAAATCATTTGATACATCTGCTGCCCGTCTGCCTGTTGTCGCGGTGGAAAGGGCATGTACGACATCCACGGTGGAGGCGGAGGCAGTGGCTGCTGCCGCAGCTATGTCTGCTGCGGCTGATGCGGCTCTGGCTGTGTCTGGTGGCGCTGCTCGGCTGGCAGCCCCTCAGTCTGCTGATAAATCTGAACCTGGGGAGCCGGGGTCAGTATGAGTGTCTGCCTCGGGGTCGGCTCGTCAGACGATACGGAGTCCCGGGGGGACATCGTCCTGCTGCGCCACTCGTCCACTTTGGAGATTCATACTCTGAAAGCAGATAAGCAAAAAAATTAGCGACTTGGAATCAAACATGATGTAAATTTGGTAATGAAAACGATGAGGAGGTGTCATAGAGAGGTATTCAAGCAAGTAGATGAGATCTCTAAGTTCTAATCCTAAATGCAGGCTCGCTTGGCACAGTTAGGTAACCAAGACGATTTAAATCGAGACCTGCATGGGCCACCACAAAAACCATGTCACGCCCCAGTTCCAAAAATATGGAACCGAGCTACGTGTCAAGGCCAGCGAGTACCGCTCCCAATGATTTACCCAATTTAATGGAATCATTAGAGTAGCACTTAAGCTGTAACATGCAGTAATAAGAAGTAAATGCCCAGACGATCCCAGTTAACTAATCTCATCCACAAGTATGATCAAGGAACACATAGTGAATAATCTGAATAAAACCACAATGTGATAGCTAACAAGTCCGAATGTAGTAATAATATAAATACTGAATGAAAAGAGTCTTGCGGAAATAATCCCGCGGATACAATGCTGAATGAAGTAAACAGGAAGATAACTAGATCTGCCAACAGACTAACTAGATAAAGAAGACAGATCAAGAAGAGCTCTACCACTGGAATAAACTACTCTGCTGGATAAACTTTGTCCTCTGGAACTGCTCCCGGATCGAATCCGAATCCGTAGACCTCCGAAAAATCCTCGTCTAAATCTGGAGAGAAAACCAGGTCCTCAGCGGGACGTAACAAGGTACATAATATGCAAGCCAAAAGTACGAAAGTGTAGATACATATAAGAAAGTAAAATATAACTGTAAGGGGTGAATCTAACATAACCAACTAGAATGCTAATGCAATTTAAGAACATCACTCGAACACGCGGGCTGTCAAGGTGAACCCTGGAGACCTGATAGGCACTCCGGCAAACTATGAATACACCACAGTCCGGTAAGGACTGTGGCAAACTATGAAATCCCCGAAGCTCTGGAATGAGACAACGGCATACTATGTGGGAAAGTAGCCCAAGCACACGGTGTATGTTCTCCCCTCCTATGTGACCTTGTGAATCATATCCACGAGACGCTCGATCGGATCCTCTAACTAGAACATCGAGTCATACTAGTAAGTACAGTATAAAGATCACAAGTCATCATCCTAGAATCAATCCTGGATTTCCGTATAGCAAGATATAAATCATGTACGAGAATCCGACAGTATAAGTAACCATGAAACATGTCCTGGAGTCTGAATGTATACCGTAATGAATTGTCGCGGTAACGCAAAATGTGGATATCTAATATCGATACCCGATGGCGCTAACGTCCATCGGCACCCGAATGTGATTTTGACGCGAAGTACCGAACACGGACCTAGGTGTTGTAATAAAATACAGACAAATAAAAATTCAAGAATTTAAAAATGTAACTGAAGTACAAGTATGGCAAGGTACACTTGCCTGTCTCCGGGTGCTGATGAGTAGTAAAAGCTGGTCCAATGTCCACGCTCGAAGATTCAGAAGTGGCAGATGGACCTAGAGGAATATTTAACTAATTAATTATCAAGTATAAATATGATCTATTCAATGCTATTATTATTACTTACGTAAAAGTAAGCAAACTTGGATTTGAGATTTAATTTAATATTTGAACTAACCATCACCCATTTAACTAATCACAAATATTTATAAAATAAATAAATATATATATATATATATATACTAGGGTCATAGGCCTAGCCATAAGGATGGCAAAAAGTATTTAGTTATGGACAAAGAGAAATATTAAGTTGGTTATAAAAGTTAAAAATATATACAACCAACTTGAGTCTAAGAAAAAAAGAAACTATGAAACACCCAACTCAAGAATTGAACCCAAGATCTCATATATGCCACCCTTCCTACACCACCAATGGGCTACTAATCACATCTGTTGCAAGGAAGAAACACACCCTCAAAAAGAAAGGAACAAAAAAAGAAAAAGAAAAAAGGAAGGGTCCACATAACAGCACTAAAATCCCCTCCCTTCCAACTCTGGATTCGACGAACCCACAATCATTTTCTCCACCATTCTTTAACCAACCAACTGAGCTAATGCTCCTTGGTGTATACTTAAGGCCTTTGCTCTTTATTAATCTCTCAATCTAATTCCATCCATTTCTAGTAAATTTGTTCACTGCCACAAGGGACACCCTCCTATATTTCAGTACTCCACACAACCAAAATATATATCAAATTTCACACAGAACATCAATCTCCCTACTGTATGTAATATCACATCACGCATACATCATTCACAAAATAATAATAAAAACACAACTTCCAAACTCATGGCTCGAACCTCAAACCTCCCATGCACACACCCACCTACAACACCAGGTGAGCTGTGGCTCCTAAGTGCTTGCATTAAGTCCTGTTAATATTTATTCATATGTCCCTAGCTTCCTTCCCATTTGCTAAATTATCAGATCACTCCAACCTATCCCATATTACTCTTACTATTCCCGATCACCCCTACATTTCACTACGGTGGAAAATAACCCAGCATACTACACCACATGTTACACCTCCCTCCTATGCCTCTACAAGCAACAACCTATGACTAACCCTTGCATTTTCTACTGCTACACTCACATCATCATTTTCCTTATAACCATCTTCTCTATCACTCCATCTATATAACAGAAATCTCTTGTACATCCTTCATGCTATGGCATTAGGAAAAATGGAAAGAACATGAACCCCCTTCACCAAGCCATGTGTGCACCTCGCCCTTGCAACAATCATCAATTTAAGCCCACCTAGTATTCTTCTTATTTAAACGTAAAGTAATTATAAAAAGTGACAGAACCCTACCTATAACATGGGACACTTAAACTTCTTCCTAGTAGCATGCATAGGAGAATCCTATAGTAGAACCCATTTTAAACCATCCTAACATTACATTCTAATGAATCAGTAAAAGAAGGATGGGGACTAGAGTGAAGGTTACCAGAGGGTAAGGATTGGCGACCGATGCCACTTGGTGGTGGTAATACTGCCAAGCTACGACGTCGACGGGGGACTTATGAACGGCACCGACTACTGCTGGCGGGTCAAAACTCGAGCGATGGTATGCACTGGCCAACGTGCGAGCTACCGCACCGAAAGAAACATTCCTCGACGCCGCTCAGTTGCTGACCGGCACTCTCACGACGACGGAAAGGAAGACCGGATGGGGAGCTTAGTGGTGACGGCTAGATTCTGTTGCTATGGTTTAGGTTCCGGATGAGAGAGAAGAACAGGAGATATTATGTAGAGAGAGGGATGGGGTTCCTACTGGGCTGGGGAGTCTCGCGCCCGTACAGGCGTGGTCCTGCTCATCTGCACACAAGACTACAAGAGCTGGAAATGGCAGCTCTGCTCTGTACGAGCGGTCAGGGAAGAGAAACATAGCTGAAATTTGAAATAAGTGGGTTGGGTTGCTGGTTAATGGGTCCAAAAGGGTTTGGTAATGGGTTTAAGGAATTTGGGTTAACAGAACTTAATGAGGGTGAGGGAAATCTATGGGTTGTTGGAAAATAAATAAGTAAAAGAATAAAAATCTATTTTGGTTTATACATACTAAGCTTACTTAAATAATTACAATTATAGAAAATTTCTCTAAGAAAAATAACACCTAAAATTCTCAAAATATTTGATCATAAATTTTAATCCTCATAAGTATATGTTTATGACAACAAAATTTCCTAAACATTTTATATATTAAAAAAATGTATAATTTTGACAAATTATACATTGCCTATAATTAACTTAATAGTGTCGTTTAACCATCTTATTTTAACAAATAGTAATTTAAAATTTTAAGTCAATGAAGTGCCATAAATAAAATAAAATAAAATATTTAAAAATAATTAACATTTAAAAGGTGAAATGAGGGGGATCACACGCGACTTGTAATGGCCTGCCACGTATCCAATTTGCTTGATTTGGTCTGATCTGGGCAATTATGGTGATTGCAACAAATCTGATTTTGTTAGGATTCGCAATCAGCCATAGTTCCCAGGGGGTAAGACTGCCACGTGTCTCGATTACCATGAAGAGCGCCACGTGTCTCGGTTGGGCTGTCTTGGCAGAGCCGCATATGAGCGGGCCGCATGAGGATGAGCGGCCGTATGGAGA
The DNA here is from genome assembly GCA_029216955.1 of Iris pallida. Taxonomy (NCBI): domain Eukaryota; kingdom Viridiplantae; phylum Streptophyta; class Magnoliopsida; order Asparagales; family Iridaceae; genus Iris; species Iris pallida. Next base: position 123,574 of record JANAVB010028099.1, read on the forward strand.
TGGGCAGCCGCATGAGGATGAACAGCCGCATAAAGATAGGCAACCGCATAATGGATGCAGCCGTATGAAGATGGGCAGCCGCATGAAGTGGGCGGCCGCATAAATGCAGCAGCCGCATGCCTCGGGATTCGGTGGATTCTGCCAGCTGTGAGAAGATTTTCTCCACTTCCCTAGGAACACGCCATTATGTCAGTCATTATTTCGCCTTTATGTCAGAGCTGTCATTTGTCAGAGCTGTCAGCCGTCAGGGCATTAAATGCAGCAAAAGACGAAGGAAAGAGCTGTTGAAGTCCATGTGGCTCCTCTCTGGGCCGCATGAAATTATTCGAGCCGCATAGACTCTTGAGCCGCATGGACCCCTGAGCCACATGGGGATCCTTAGCCGCATGGACCTTTCTTTATTCTTTTCCATGCTTCTACACTAATATTAAATAATATTTTTAAAATAGTTATAAATATTTATTTATAAATTCTTACGAATCAAATCTTTGATGATGGCTAACCGAATAATCATTTTTTTTTGCGAAGTTGGACCCTTTCGCAACGACCATGGCTATCAGACATTCGTGACCTGGTGGATCATCACACAACACCAGGCGACACACCAGGCAAGATACCTTGCCATATTTACTGCTTACATTTAGTTGCATTTTATTTCAGTTATTGTATCTATATTTCTCGTTTATTATTTTCTTCTTGCATGTGGACTTAGAGTTAAGGGACTACCGCCAACTTAGTGTATCTCATTAAACTTGTCACGATTGTATCACGAGTTGTGTGTGAGTTGTGAGTATCATATAGAGGTCACTTGCGTGTTGGCTGATCACCCGTGCGCATGCGTAGAAATAACTGTCAATAGATACATGTTAGAATACTTGATAGTTATTAAGTATAAAACCGTGTTGTGGAAACGACACGTGTTGGTGTGTCGTGGTTACGATGCACGTATAGTATCATTGAGGGAGAGAGGACAGCTACTAGCGTAGGGGCTATATTTACTTTTACACACATGGGTAGGCCGATAGTGACTCGTATGAGCGCTACTTTCTGCCCCTGGCCGATAGTGACTCAGATGAGCGCTACTTACAGCCATTCTTTATTTACTCTGCTGATCCTACAACCCCTGCGTAGAACGTTGTCCTCAAAGTGCATATCACATAGATGGTTAGGGACCCAGTTGTGTTGTAGTTTTATAGTATTTACAATTGCAGTTATAATAGCAAGTTCTTCATTATCTTGTTACGTCCCTCTGAGGGCCTGGTGATTTCTCCAGGTGTGTTTTTGTTATTTTTGCAGGTGCTCTAGGCAAGACCATAGTTACAATCTACCTTCGCGATGCTAGCTCTTGGATCGTCTTTCGTTTCGCTCGACTCTTCCATCGTTGATATGTACTTCTCTCTCTTTAGTTGGTAGTCGATTTGTCTTCGTCCAATGTTTTTGTACAATTTGTTGGAGTGGGTGGGGTTCCCAACCTATGTGGAGAAGATCCCGGAGTGCGACGAGCGCCGTCCGATATCGGAGAAGCTCGGGAGTAGTTGTTGCTGCTGCTGCTGCCCCAAAGGGGGTTCTGGACCAAGTCTGCCGAGTTCGGGCCGAACTCGGTCCCAGGCCGAGTTCTGGCCGAACTCAGTCTGGCCGTTCCAGGGTTTGGCCACCCAGTGCTGGTTGCCCCACACAGAGTTCTGGCCGAACTCTGTGTGTCGGGGGGCTGAAGCGAATTTCAGGATGAGTTTTCATCATTGGATCTAATCCAACGGTCCAGGTTGGTTGCGGGATTAGGAAGATATATTGAGTTTTCTCAACCCTAATTCATTATCGCATTATCGCATTGGACAACACAAGTTTGAGAGAGAAGGAGGCAAGAGTGCCATTGCAACTTCGGAAAAGAAGACGGAGGATTGAAGGTCGCTGTTCGAAGGAGATCGTGTTCGGGTAATCTCTACTCGTCGTTCTCGCTCTTCGTAGCCTTGTAATCATTGTTCTTGTCTCTGAGTGTTGTGGGGATCCGATTTGGATCGGGAGGAGTTTGTAGAGGGTGTAATTCTTCTATTCCATTAGTGGATGCTTCTCAGGATTGGACTCCGATCGTCCCGTGGTTTTTCCCGCAAGGGTTTCCACGTCAAAAATTCTCTGTGTCTGCGTGGTTGTTTTTGTGTGCTTGTTTTTGGGTTCGTGCGTTGTTTGCTCGGTCCTCTCGCAGGTACTCTCCGGTTTGGGGAAAGGTTTCCGCGCTTCTTTCCCAACAGAGTGGTATCAGAGCTTTGGGTTCAAAGGGTGTCAGGAGTTGACAGAGGAACCAGAGAGGAGAGATGGACGCGAAGCCGGTGCGCATGGTGAACCTTAATGGCACAAACTATCATTATTGGCGGAGCAAGATGAAGGATTTGCTATTTGTCAAGAAGCTGCATCTACCTGTGTTTGCAACCGAGAGGCCCAGTAATAAATCCGAGGAGGACTGGAAATTCGAGCACATACAGGTGTGTAGGTACATACGACAGTTTGTTGATGAGAACGTGTACAACCACGTTGCCAATATTGAGCATGCGAAGACGTTGTAGGATAAGCTGGAATCCTTGTATGCGAAGAAGACCGGGGTAAACAAGTTGTTCCTGATCCGAACGATGATGGGTCTGCGGTACAAGGATGGGGCGTCTATTACGGATCACTTGAGTGATTTCCAGGGCGTGGTTGACCAGCTATCTTCTATGGGAGTCAAGTTCGACGACGAAGTTTAGGGACTGTGGCTGCTGTGTACCTTGCCAGACTCGTGGGAGACCGTACGAGTATCTATGATCGCTTCTGCTCCAGAGGGCGTGGTCAGTCTGGAGTTTGCCAAGAGCGGGGTGTTGAATGAAGAGATGCGGAGACGTTCTCAGGGCACTTCATCCACATCCCACCACTCAGAGGCACTTGTTTCAGAGAGCCACGGAAGGGGCAAAAGTAGGGGTCCAGGTGGTGGCAGAGACAAGAGCAGGGGGAAGTCCAAGGGTCGGTACGAGGACTCAGAGTGTTATCATTGCGGTAAGAAGGGCCATATCAAGCGGAATTGTTTCGCTTGGAAGAAGGAGAAGAAGGGCGACAAGGGGAAGCAAGAAGAGAACACTACAGCGGCGGCCTCGGTGCATGGAGGCGATGTGATCGTCGTAGGTGATGAGGTCATTACTAACCTCGTCTGCGATGACAATTCTTGGCTGGTGGACTCAGGGGCTTCAGCACATGTATCTCACAATAGGGCACTGTTTGCCACTTACACGACAGGCGACTGCGGCGTGTTGAAGATGGGCAACGGAGATGTGTCGAAGGCGGTTGCCATTGGAGATGTGCATTTGAGAACGAAGACGGGTGCGGTTCTTGTTCTCAAGGATGTTCGTCATGTCCCTGATATCCGTTTCAACCTGGTGTCGGTTGGAAGGTTGGATGACGAGAGATTCTTCAGTCTCTTCGGGAATAGTCAGTGGAAGCTTTCCAGAGGTTCGATGGTGATTGCCAGAGGAAGCAAGAAGTCCGGTCTCTACTATATGGAGGGGAGCGCAGAGGGGGCACAGGAGGTGAACGCAGTCAGTGACGCGTCTACCGAGTTGTGGCACAGGCGGCTCGGCCATATCAGCGAGAAGGGGATGAGCTACTTGGTGAACAGAAAAGTGATTTCGGGGCTCAAGTCTACAAAGTTGGAGAAGTGCACGCACTGTTTGGCTGGGAAGCAAAATAGGGTGTCTTTCCAGAGTCACCCAAGTTCGAGGAAGCCGACGTTGCTCGAGTTGATTCACTCGGATGTCTGCGGTCCTATGAAGGTAAAATCTCTTGGTGGTGCTTCTTACTTTGTGACTTTTATTGATGACTGTTCCAGGAAGGTTTGGGTCTATGCCTTAAAGACCAAGGATCAGGTGCTGCCTACTTTCAAGGAGTTTCAGGCCTCCGTTGAAAGGGAGACGGGCAAGAAGTTATTGTGTGTTCGGTCCAACAATGGCGGCGAATACATCGGTCCCTTTGATACGTATTGCAGAGAGCAAGGGATACGACACCAGAAGACTCCGCCAAAGACACCTCGGCTCAATGGTGTAGCGGAGCGCATGAACAGGACACTGATGGAGAGGGTACGGTGTTTGCTGTCAGAAGCAAACTTGCCGGGCAGTTATTGGGGTGAGGCTCTTCTCACAGCTGCTTATATTATTAATTTGTCTCCTAGTGCTCCTTTGCAGGGTGATGTGCCTGACAAAGTATGGTACGGTAAAGAGCCGTCATACAGTCACCTGCGGGCGTTTGGTTGTAAAGCCTTCGTGCATGTACCGAAGGACGAAAGGACCAAACTTGAGCCGAAGACGAGGCGATGCGTCTTTGTCGGCTACGGTCGGGATGAGTTTGGCTATAGACTCTACGACCCAGTGGAAGGAAAGCTCTACAGAAGCAGGGACGTGGTGTTCGTCGAAGATCAGACCATGACCAACACTCAGGATTCCGAGACGCCTTCTGAGGCTGAGGAATTGCCTGAGTTAGAGTCATTTCGCTTCGAGCAGTTTCCAGAGGACATCGCGGAGGATCCAGTTATGGGGGAGCCGGTACATGGAGTTGCTCCCAACCTTGATCATCAGCCTGCTGATGGTGGTCAGGGTGTCCCTCAGGAGGATGAGCATGCCGGAGAGGTAGTTCCTGAAGGGGAGGAGGCTGTCGGTATACAGCCAGCACCAGTGGCTCCACTGAGAAGGAGCAACAGGGATCGTCGACCATCTACGAGATACTCGCCGGATGAGTATGTGCTACTGACTGACGGAGGAGAGCCCGAAAGTTTCGCAGAGGCTATGGAAGACGAACACAGGCAGGAGTGGATGGTGGCTATGCAGGAGGAGATGAGTTCCTTGCACACCAATTCTACTTATGATCTGGTGCGGTTGCCAAAGGACAAGAAGGCTTTGAAAAATCGATGGGTGTTCAGAGTGAAGCAGACGGATGATGCTACTCGCCCTCGATACAAAACGAGGCTGGTAGTCAAGGGCTACGGTCAGCGAAAAGGCGTAGATTATAATGAAATCCACTACCAAAATATATGGATTTACCGACGGCCATATCCGTCGGTAGTCCGTCGCCAAAAATAAATACCGACGGATTATCGACGGATAATTTGGTAAAACAGCCGTCGGGAATAACCTCGTCGCTAAAACATATCCGTCGCTACTCCGTTGCTCAGCGACGACTTAGCGACGGAATACCGTCGGCGTATTTAAATATATATAGCGACGGATTACCGACTAACTTTCGTCGAAACATGTATCAGGATATAGGGTTAGCGACGGAAACCTCCGTCGCTAAAGAGTCGGCAAAACCGTATCAGTGATTTTCTGATACGCAATATCCGTCGCTAATCCGTCGTAAATTTGTCGGTAAAAGCGTATCAGAGATTTTTCCATACGGCAGGTCGTCGTTATGCCGTCGCTAATCCGCCGAGGTGTACGACGGATTAGCGTCGTATTAGCGACAAAACATCCGTCGCTAACTGCAAAATTTATGGACATCAAACAGAACCATGTCGACGGATATTCCGTCGCTAAACCGTCGCTAACTGAAAATTCTCCAGGTAGCGACGGATATTCCGTCGGGACTTTGTCGCCAGTCCGCCGTAAGTTAGTCCCCAATCCGTCGCTAACTGCAAAATTTATGGACATCAAAACAGAACCAGGTCGACGGACATTCCGTCGCTAAACCGTCGCTCAAGGTAAAATTCTCCAGGTAGCGACGGGTATTCCGTCGCCAATCCGTCGAAAAATTGAATTCCTACAGTTAGCGACGGATAATCCGTCGGGACTTTGTCGCCAGTCCGCCGTAAGTTAGTCGCCAATCCGTCGCTAACTGCAAAATTTATTAATATCAAACAGAACCAGGTCGACGGATATTCCGTCGCTAAACCGTCGCTCAATGTAAAATTCTCCAGTTAGCGACGGTTTTTACGTCGCCAATCCGTCGCTAACCTCAGTTTCTCCAGTTAGCGACGGGCTATCCGTCGCTGAGGGGTCGCCTGTCCGTCGCTAACTTCTAATTTTTGAAAAAAAAATACTGCAAACAGACTCTTTCCTGTTTATACAACACATCCAACACAATATCAAATATGCCAAATATCCATATACAACACCATATATCCATATCCAACACGAATATCCAACGTAGCCAATATCGAACACCATATATCCATATGCAAAATATCCATATCCGACACCAATATCCAACGTATCCAATATCCAACAAAATATTACCAACACAATACATCCAATATCCAACATTAAATTATCCAAACATAAAAAAAATATCCGATCATACAATGTATCCAAATGTCTACAAAACTAACAACATAAACAAAATCAAATCCCGTCCGTCGGATCGTCTCGTGCTCGTGCCGTCGCATCCGCTTTGCGTATGTACTCCTCCACCGTGTGTGCCGGCACTTGGGACAAGACATGGTCTGGAAGCGTGCGTAGCTGCTGTGGCGACAACATGTCAAGGAACGTCAAGATGGTGTTATCCGATACGAAGCGGGCGTCCGCAGAGCGGTTAAACGAAAGCCGTCCGGGGGAAGAAGGACCAGGTCGATCCGAAGCACCGGCAGCAGCAGTAGACGGACCGGGAGCAGACGGACCGGGAGCAGACGGATAGCGCCCCAACACTATCGCCCGCAAATCTGACACCGCGGAGGTCAGAGTCGCAAGCTGCGCCCTCACATCGTCAACCGGGGGCGCTGGGGGAGGCGGAGGCGGTGGATATCTCGGGGACGGCTGCAACGAGGGCGCCATGGAACCTAAGCCGTAGACGCGCCCTTTCCTAACGCCGCCGACGGATTCTACGAACACGTCGTCGTAGCGAGCGGCCATAGAAGAGTGCGTCTGGGTGGGCGTCGTTTCGCCGACATTCTCGAAAGGGGGCTCGATCTCAAGCCGACTAAGTGCCTCACGATACGCAGCCTATCCAATGAATGTGTTTGTACTATAAGTTTTCCTAAGTTATAATATAAATCCTATGTTTCCCTAAGTTATAGTCTGAATCCTAAGTTTATCTAATTAACTTAACAATAATTATATTTCTAACATAAATCTCATAAACGTAAGTACTTACATCAGTCTCCTCGGCCCTCGCATCGACGAAGCTCCCGTCCTTCCGCCTCTTGTGCATATGCACGAATACATCGTGAGCGGTGACCGTCTCCGCCTCTTTCCCCTACTTCACCGCCTGTCGGACCTGCATACGTAGAATTTAATTAACTTCGTATATTAACAGTACGAAATTAAATAATAGAATGAATTTGAATTTGTGCTATCTCACCAAATCTGCACGCGTCGATGCGTGGGGCCTTGATCCCCCCGTATGCAGACCCGCGCCCTGTCGATTAGCCTTAGCTTTCTCCGATTTCAGCTTGAACTGCGGAGTATCCATCTTCTCCAACATCTGCTCATAGTACTCCGCCCGAATCCAGTCCTTTCTCGTATGCGCCGTACGAAGGTCGTACACCGCATCCCGTATCTTCTTCCCGGCGGCGGCTTTGTAGGTCCTGCGGATCGCCTCCTCGCGATGGGGGGGCCACCAGAACGTCCTCTGACATACAAATTCAAATATTACATAATAAAAAATTTAATGATTTAAAGAATAATTAATAATTCACCAACGGATTTATACCCTCATCTCGTCGAGCCAGACGTACTTCATGTCCTGAGGCACCTCAGAAAAATTGATGTAGGGGCCATGGTAGTTATCCCGTATAATGCGCCCTAGAATCCGGGCAGCATCCCACGGGAAAAACCTATAAAGAAGCAACGACTGGATTATTAACTTGAATAAATGAAACAAATTTAATAAATTAACTTAAATTTACTTACGATTCACCAGCGGGCCATAGCTCTCGTCGGAACTCGCCCACCAGCCTCTCTGGTGGCGTCGGGGGATCCGCGGGTCCGCGAATGTACTCCCCGGTATCAGGATGAAACTGAATCCCGGGGTACTCCGAGGCCCACCCTGCAGTAACTGCTGGGCCCCCTGCTGCATCTGCTGCTGCATCCGCTGGTACATCCGGTGGCGGAACGGATCCGCTAGCGGATGGAGTCACAGGCCTCGACGACGATGTCGGTGGCATCGAGGAAGAATGACGGCGGGAAGAGCCTGTGATCGGGCTCTCCAAGTCGGGCTCGGAGGTCACATCCGGGGAATGCGGCTGGCGACCACGACCGCTACCACCACGCCCACGCCCACGCCCACGACCACCACCACCACCGCCGCCGCCGTCGCCACCGCCACGACCACGGCCAGCACCACCAGTACGGGTGCTCGCAACCATGCCCTGTAAATAGAACACATAAACAAAATACCGACAACATAGATTTATAAATGAATATAAATCTAAACATATCCATACCAGCAGCAGGGCGATGAGTGCCGCCCAGACGAGTAGGCCTAGGAGTGCCATCTGCAAAAAGAAACTCATACAATAATACGCAAATATCCCAAACTGAAATAAATATTACAATCAGAAGTGAAGTACGAATAAAAGCTAGATACACAAAATCTGATAAAATCATGCACCAATACAACAAAGTATAATTCTTGTAACTTTTGATGAAAGTGCATCTTGTGTTCCACTAGATATTGGGTGCTTCAAGATACAACTGAAATATAGCGATATTTAATCATCGTCATCGTCCTCTTCCTCGGCCTCGGCCTCATCATCATCATCATCCTCATCGTCGAATTCATCTGTATCCTCATCCTCATCCTCATCCTCATAAAGTTCTTCTTCTTCTTCTTCTTCAGTCTCAATACTTGGGACAAGACACCTCTTTCTCCCCTGGTTGACATCTAAGTCTTGTATATCAACCTCTTCCTCCCCTCTATTTTCATCAGCAAGAGGTATATCAACCTCTAAATCAATATCCATGTCACAAGACTGTTGTCCCAAATATTGGAGCTTTTCGATCTGGTCCTCTTGGTATGCTGGGTCTCCAACGTTGAATGTATTTCTAGATTTAATCTTGCATACTGCCCACCAGTCAAAGCGATCTCTACGACGCCTTGGGTAGCTTGTATAGTAGACTTGAACAGCCTGACTTGCTATCGCAAACGTGTCGGACCCTCTATACCTCCTGCGATGATTTATATCGACGAATCCAAATTGTTTATCGATTCTCCAACCGATATTTGGTGTCGTATCGAACCACTCACATTTGAACATAACAATATGCATATCAAATGGGGCACTATATTGTAATTCTACAATATCCCGAAGCACTCCATAATAGTCAAAGTCCGGCTCGTCGTCATAGATTGTGCCTCTTATGCAAACACCAGAATGCTTCGCACTGAAGTCGTCATTGAGAAATTCTGCATTTATAGGATGTTGAGTTGTCTTAAACTTGAAGCCATTAACGACATAGCCGGGCCAAGTCTTTGCATGCTTCTTCGGTCCCAATGACAAATAACGGATGCTCTCATTTGTGAGTGTACTTGGTTCAGCTAATAAAACCTGTAAACTTTAAATGTATTAGTGGCATATATATATTTAAATGGTAGCCGCATAACATATTATCTCAGTTACTTACGTAATCTCGAAACCATGACGGAAAGGTAAAATCAACCTCTCTTTGAAGTCCCTCATCGGTAATATCGGGTGTCCTTATTTTGACTTCATCTCTAAATACACTGTTAGAGAGAATAAAAATTAGTGTAGTCACTTACCTCACCAAATTAGAGATTATAACGAGGTGTAGTCACTTACTTCTCCAAATCTCTCACTTCTTGTATGTCACAATTTAACAAGACATATCGGTGAGCGGCATCATACTCATCGTCACTCAACCACCGTTTCTTACTAGCCCCAATAGGCTTGCCCCTTAAATTGAATATACCTCCTTCCTTAACGTCTTCGTCATTCCTTTGAGGTCTATTTCGATTTGTCTCAACATGAGTATCGAAATAAATGGAGCAAAAGTTTGACACCTCCTCGATAAGATATGCTTCGCATATCGAAGCCTCTATATGAGCCTTGTTGCCAACTTTCTTCTTTAGATGATGTAGATACCTAGAGAGACAAATTATCTTGAGAATTAACAATGAATTGTAAAATCCACTTAAATTATATCGATTTTTATTTACCTTTCAAAGGGGTACATCCATCGATAATGAACAGATGCACCGACACGGGCTTCGTATGCTAGATGAATCGGTAGATGCTCCATACTGTCGAAGAAACCCGGTGGAAATATTTTCTCTAACTTGCAAATTGTTAAGACAATCTTCTCCTCAAGTTGTATCATATGTTGCACCGTGAGCTTAGTTGAACAGATATCCCTGAAGAATGTAGACAGCTCGGCCAACGGAACCCATACAGCAGAAGGCAACAACTCTCTCAACGCAATGGGCAGTAATCTTTCCATAAACATGTGGCAGTCGTGACTCGTCATTCCTGTTAGCTTGCGTTCATTGAGATCAACGCATCTAGACAAATTCGACACATAGCCGTCGGGAAATCTTAAAGTAGATATCCACTTGCAGATTATTAATCTATCTTCCTTGCTCAATGCGTATGGCGCTATCGGCTTAGTTACTTGTCCACCAGCTCCCCTTTGTATCAAGTTTAGATTATGACGTTTGCATATCTCGGCCATGTCTTGTCTTGCTTTTGGATTGTCCTTCGTCTTTCCTTTAATATCCATAACGGTATTGAAGACATTATCGAACACATTCTTTTCGATATGCATGACATCAAGATTATGCCTAATAAGATTATCTTTCCAATAAGGCAAGTCCCAGAAGATACTCCGTTTGGTCCAGTTATGGCTTTGTCCGAACCCCTCGACACGATTGTTCGATGGATCTTCCATTGCGGTGGGCAATTCCTTTACATCTTCCCAAATATCGTATCCCGACAATCTGGCAGGAGGTTCAGAAAATTCTTGTTTTCCATATCTGAACGCGTCCTTGTTCTTTCGCCAAGGATGTCTCGTTGGCAGAAATTGACGGTGACAGTCAAAGAAAGAAGTTTTTCCTCCATGTCTAAGGCGGAACGCTTTACTATTTTTCATACATATCGGACAAGACATGTTGTCGTGCGTACTCCATCCCGACAGCATACCGTATGCTGGAAAATCATTGATTGTCCACATGAGTGAAGCTCTCATCTGAAAGTTTTGTTTTCTGGAAATATCATAGGTCGTGACGCCGATCTCCCACAACTGTTTCAGCTCATCCACCAACGGCTGTAAATATATATCGATGTTCTTTGTCGGATTTTTGGGACCGGGTATGATAGCTGTCAAGAACATATAAGGAGTCTTCATACACATCTATGGTGGCAGATTGTAAGGGGTAAGAATGACCGGCCAGCATGAGTATTGAGATCCCGACTGTCCGAAAGGGGCGAAGCCATCAGAACATAGCGCCAGGCGTACATTTCTAGGCTCTGCAGCAAAATCTGGATGACACAAATCAAAATATTTCCACGCCTCCCCATCCGAAGGATGTGACAATTCTCCTTCGTCCTTTATGCGATCTTCACTGTGCCACGTCATGTGTTCTGCTGTATTCAGAGACATATACATCCTCTGTAAGCGCTTCGTGATCGACAAGTAATGCATATACTTGTAAGGACGTCGTTTTCTAGTTGACTTTCCTTTTCCCTGTACTGTCTTGTAACGATTCGCATTACAGAACCAACAACTTTCTAATACGCAATTCTCTTTGTAATACAACATGCATCCGTTGCGACAGCAATCTATCTTCTCGTACCCCAGTACCAGTTGTCGGACCATCATCTTTGACTTGTAGAAGTTTCTTGGGAGCTCTTTTGATTCCTTCGGTAACACCTCATTAGTTAATTGTGTGATCCGATCATAGCAAGCTTGTGGCAAGTTAAAATCAGACTTTATGTTCAACAACCGCATCGTCACTGACAGTGCGGAATGAGTCTCACAACCAAGATATAGAGGAGTATCTGCGTCCTTAAACATATCATAGAACTCCTTTGCCTCGGGATTAGGATCCTCCGGATCAAAATTAGGCCCTGCCGCAGCATACACCATATCTCGTGCAAGGTTCTGCATGTCTCCATAATCCACAGAGCATCCGTCGTCTTCGAGGACATCCGTTGCAGCATTATCATCAAAAGCATAAGTACCAGCTTCTGCAGCCTGTCTTTCTGAATATAATTCACCTTGCGATGACCACAGGCCGTAATCACGTACGAAACCCTTACGGGTCAAATGATCTCTCACAGTCATCACTTCTTCGAAACGTCTATTGTGACAATTAACACATGGACACTTGATTTTGTTATCGTCCATGTACTGAGTTTTGCTTATGGCATACTTAAGAAATACTTCCACACCTGCCTGAAAATCGTCACTCACACCAATTCTGCTCTCGTGTTGTCGTTTGTACATCCATGTACGATCAACAAAGTAACGATTCATGCTCGATTTGATGTGAATATCTGTATCGTAAGACAAACTAAACATAAGAATTAATAGCCCGATACCGATACTCATATCGTAAGAAAAACTAAACTTGTGGATAACACGCTAGGCCTACGACGAGGCTACTTAGTATCACAATCTAACATAATTAGTATATAATCATGTAACTGGTGGATCCGCTAGCTAGTAAGCCGGATGTACTTAATATCAGAGAGTATCAGATTAGTATCAGTATATAGGATCGTCCTTTGTAGCATCTGGACTTCAGTTGCCAGCAGAGCCAGGAGATGTTACGGCGGAAACTGCTCTCATGTTACTTCTCCTCCTCCACCATGGCTCTGAACCCATCTGCTCCTCCCTTCTTCCCTTCTTCATATTCGACTATCTCGGCCTCCTATTCGGCCTACTATTCTGATACCGATACTTTGAACCTTGATCTTAACCCAAACCTATATACTGATCGATACTAATCCGCTACGTCCGATACTAAGTATATACGGTCGATACTGATAGCGATAGTCCGATACCGATAGCGATAGTTCGATACCGATAGCGATAGTCCGATACAGATACACATGGACCTACATATCTATATATCACTAGTAGCCATACTCCTCTACATACTACTCTACACTAGGATCTAGTAACCATATACTACTCTACACACTAGCTACGTAGTCATACTCTAAAATAAGGTAAACTAATTATGCCTATATATAGATATATATATAGGCATAATTAGTTTACCATAATTAGTTTACCTTATATATATAAGGTAAACTAATTAAGCATCTTAAAATTATGCCTATATATATATATATATATATATATATATATATATATATATATATATATATATATATATATATATATATATATATATATATATAAATATATATATATATATATATATGTCTGTGTGTGTGTATCCGTGTGTCTGTGTCCGTGTGTGTCCGTGTGTGTGTGTGTGTGTCTGTGTGTGTGTGTGTGTCTGTGTGTCCGTGTGTCCGTGTGTGTGTGTCCGCGTGTGTGTGTGTCCGGCCAGCCCCCCTCCACACATACCCCCCCCCCCGTACCCCGCGGCCAGCCCCCGCCCCCATCGTACCCCCCCCAACGCTGCCCGCCCCCTCGATCCCACCGCCCCCTCCATACCCCCCGCCCCCCGCGCACGGCCATCCCCCCTCCGCAACCCCCCGCGGCCAGCCCCCGCGCGCCCCCATCCCTCCAACGCTTCCCGCCCCTCCCATCGCCCCCTCCACACCTCCCGCCACCGCCGCCACTGCCGCCCCCCGCAGTCGACGCCGCCCCCGCAGCCCCCGACGCCCCCGGCCCGCTGCACCCACGACCATCGCGCGCGCGCGCGAGAGAGAGAGAGCGAGAAAGAGAGAGAGAGAGAGAGAGAGAGAGAGAGGGAGAGGGAGAGGGGATTACCTTTGGGAGAGAGAGAGGAGAGGGGGTCGCCGATCACCACCGCGGGAGAGAGAGGAGAGGGGGTCGCCGATCGATCACCGCGGGAAAGAGAGAGAGAGAGAGGAGAGAGTGAAATTTGGGGGGAATGAAAAGTTCCCCCCGTCGTTTCAATTTAAGTCTGGAACGTAAATTTAGCGACGGAGTAGCGACGGATTATTCCGTCGCTAATGCGTTAGTAAATCTCGCGCGAGTAGCGACGGATTATTCCGTCGCTAAGTCGTCAGTAAATCTCGCGCCAATATTTTAGGCTTTTGCCGCCAAAATATGCGACGTTCTAGCGACGGATATAAAACCGTCGCTACATGGCCGACTACCTATCGACGGCATAGCGACGGATATGGACATAAAAAAATAAAAAAAATTGTCCACTGCTTTCCATCGGTATTCCGTCACAAATCCGTCGGGGATCCGACGGTGATAGCGACGGAAAATTTCCGTCGCTAAATGGCCGTCGCTAAAGTACTGTAATTTGGTAGTGATCTTTTCGCCTGTCGTCAAGCATTCGTCTATTCGGGTGGTGCTAGCATTAGCAGCCAGTTTTGACTTGGAGGTCGAGCAGATGGACGTGAAGACGGCGTTCCTCCACGGTGATCTTGAGGAGGAGTTGTACATGGAGCAGCCGGAGGGATTCTGTGAGAAGGGCAAGTCACATTTGGTCTGCCGGTTGAGGAAGAGCTTGTATGGTCTGAAGCAGGCTCCGAGGCAGTGGTACAGGAAGTTCGAGTCGTTTATGGGGGAGCATGGTTATGCACGGACGACGTCGGACCATTGTGCATTTGTGAGGTATTTTGCCGATGATAATTTTATCATCTTATTGCTCTATGTTGATGATATGCTATTAGTGGGTCGGAATGCCACTAGGATAGCGGAGTTGAAGCGCCAGCTGGGCGCGGCCTTCTCTATGAAGGATTTGGGCGCAGCGAAGACTATTCTTGGGATGGAGATCAGCCGAGAGAGAGAGTCCAAGCTGCTACACTTGTTCTAAAAGAAGTACATTCACCGGGTACTTCAGCGTTTCGGGATGGACGGGTCGAAGAAAGTGAGTTCCCCCCTCGCGGCTCACTTTAAGTTCACTGAGGAGCAGTATCCATCTACCGAGGACGAAAAGGAAGATATGGAGCGGGTTCCATATGCTTCAGCTGTGGGAAGCCTTATGTATGTCATGGTGTGTACGAGGCCAGATATTGCTCGTGCAGTTGGTACGGTTAGCAGGTATCTTTCGAATCCTGGAAGGGTACACTGGAGTACGGTCAAGTAGATTCTACGATATCTTCAGGGCACTGCTGGTTGGAGACTTTCCTTTGGTGGTGACGAGCCGAAGCTGGTTGGGTATACCGACGCTGATATGGCTGGAGATGTAGACACGAGGCGATCGACTTCAGGCTACGTGATGATGTTTGCGGGAGGAGCAGTGTCGTGGCAGTCGCGGTTGCAGAAGTGTGTTGCCTTGTCGACGACGGAGGCGGAATACATTGCGGTGACGGAGGCTTGCAAGGAGCTGTTGTGGATGAAGAAGCTGTTGCAGTAAATGGGACTGAAGCAAGAGCAGTATACTTTGCTTTGCGACAGTCAGAGTGCTATCCATCTTGTGAAGAATCAGACGTTTCATAGCCGGTCCAAGCACATCGAGACTCGGTATCATTGGATACGGGATGTGGTTGAGAAGAAGGACGCGGAGCTTGAGAAGGTGCATACAGATGACAACGGAGCTGATATGTTCACGAAGATTCTACCAAGGGGGAAGTTTGAGTACTGCAGGCAGATCGTCGGGATGACGACGTCCTCCCCATAGTTGTGAAGGAGGAGATTTGTTGGAGTGGGTGGGATTCCCAACCTATGTGGAGAAGATCCCGGAGTGCGACGAGCGCCGTCCGATGTCGGAGAAGCTCGGGAGTAGTTGTTGTTGCTGCTGCTGCCCCAAAGGGGGTTCTGGACCAAGTCTGCCGAGTTCGGGCCGAACTCGGTCCCAGGCCGAGTTCTGGCCGAACTCGGTCTGGCCGTTCCAGGGTTTGGCCACCCAGTGCTGGTTGCCCCACACAGAGTTTTGGCCGAACTCTGTGTGTCGGGGGGCTGAAGCGGATTTCAGGATGAGTTTTCATCATTGGATCGAATCCAACGGTCTAGGTTGGTTGCGGAATTAGGGAGATATATTGAGTTTTCTCAACCCTAATTCATTATCGCATTATCGCATTGGACAACACAAGTTTGAGAGAGAAGGAGGCAAGAGTGCCATTGCAACTTCGGAGAAGAAGACGGAGGATTGAAGGTCGCTGTTCGAAGGAGATCGTGTTCGGGTAATCTCTACTCGTCGTTCTCGTTCTTCGTAGCCTTGTAATCATTGTTCTTGTCTCTGAGTGTTGTGGGGATCCGATTTGGATCGGGAGGAGTTTGTAGAGGGTGTAATTCTTCTATTCCATTAGTGGAGGCTTCTCAGGGTTGGACTCCGATCGTCCCGTGATTTTTCCCGCAAGGGTTTCCACGTCAAAAATTCTCTGTGTCTGCGTGGTTGTTTTTGTGTGCTTGTTTTTGGGTTCGTGCGTTGTTTGCTCGGTCCTCTCGCAGGTACTCTCCAGGTGTGTTTTTGTTATTTTTGCAGGTGCTCTAGGCAAGACCATAGTTACAATCTACCTTCGCGATGCTAGCTCTTGGATCGTCTTTCGTTTCGCTCGACTCTTCCATCGTTGATATGTACTTCTCTCTCTTTAGTTGGTAGTCGATTTGTCTTCGTCCAATGTTTTTGTACAATTGACATTATAAAGTTGATTTTATAATATATTTATTGTGGATGAGATTAACTTCATGGTTACTACATTTTACAGCTTATGTGTACATACGAGATATCCATATATTGGATTATACTTCGTATGTAGACAGCTGGCTTGTCTACGATTCTAGTTCCAAGTATTTTGGGACTGGGACGTTACACCATATTTGGATTCAGATGAGTCATGCACAAAATTATCCGTTAAATCGGATTGTGGGGCCTGCGATACGGTGATCCGGTCAACTGTATCAGAATCGGACCAAAAATGGCTCATAAGACCAGAAAAATGCTAGGAGTCCAATAGCGTAAGTTTCGTCACGAGTTGAGGAGCGTACACAAACTAATTTGGGAAATTACAAAAATGTCGATACGGTGTTCTTCGACGGATTGGATCGACTTCATCGCGCACAAGCAACCAATTTGACTTTTGTCAAAGCACACGTGTCAGTGAAGTCCATACGCCACCTTTTAATGCAACTGGTTTACGACCAAGTTGCCCGATTTATTGGCACGGACACCGTATCAGAGTTTTTCTAATTTTCAATAACTATTTTTTTGGTTTTTCAAATTGATTTAAAATAGAAATTAATCAATTAAAATAAAAAGTAAAAATAGGATTTTTAACATGTTAGCTTGTCTAAAACTCTGTTCAAATAGATTTTCGAATCGTTCAATATACGGTCCGAAAATTGACTTCCAAACCCTCCATGGAATAGTTTTCGGTGTCAAAATTCAGTAATTTTTTTTTGGTTTTGGAACTCGAGTTTCTTCACGTATATCGCGAATTAAAGATCATTTGATGGGTTTTATAGGAGGTTAGGTTGTCTATACGCCGGATTTCGTAGATCTAAATTTGATTGAGCGATAATGGAGAAAATCAACGAGAAACAAAGATACCTTGACTGTTTTGCTACTGTTATGCCTACTTTTGTTGCACACGTTTGTTGTTTATGAGTTGTTGGCGCTACCTGACCGTTGTTGCGGCATTACCTGCCGGCGACGGGCAGCATGCAGACTGGCGGAGGGTGGCACGCGGCCAGGGAGAGCGGCACGGCGTCAAGTTTTTGTAAAAAAAAAATATTCTTCTATATATACATATAGAGAGAGACTCAAGTTTCGGGGTCTGCCCCTTTATATATATATATATATATATAATATTTTTTTATATATATATATTATATATATATATATATATATATATATATATATATATATATATATATATATATATATATATATATATATATATATAATATATATATATATATATATATATATTGGTGTCCGTTTCACCAATATATATATATATATATATATATATATATATATATATATATATATATATATATATATATATATATATATATATATATATATATATATATATATATATATTGGTATATATATATATATATATATACTAGAAGGTTGATATGGATAGAAAGTATATATATTTATTTGTACTTGTGTAAATAAAAATAACAATAGCACATTTTACAAATCCAAAGTGTATATATAATTTAAATATATACCCAAATTAACATTTACCTAATTTAACATAATAACTATTAAAAATGATGAAAATATTTGTAAAAAAATTAGTGGGTTTATGCCTCGAGCTACTAGAGTCACTCGAAGTACTCACTTCGTTCAAGGCTGTAGATTCCGCAACTTCCAGAATAATAAGGCAACTCCTATTAGTCTTAGAAAATATTACTGATTCACTGTATGGAATAACTCATTTCGTCGATACGAGGTCAAAGGTTCGAGACTTAAGGCAGAAGGCCAAAGGACGTAAATCTGTGATCTGATACCATTATGCCATGCCCCGATTCCTTAGAATCGATAATCGTCCCTCGAACGTGATGTCGTACGAGCCTAAGTTTCACTAACACAAGGCAGTATCATAAGGTCATCTGAAACACAACAACAAATGAGAGTACACGGAGAAGTTGAACACATTACACAAAAGGAAACTTTCTTTATTGATAATAAACATCATTACAATACTCTATTACAAAAGGTGCCATGCGGGCTTACAAACTGACTCAGATAAGATAGTTATTCCTTATATTTACATCCCCTTATACAATACAAAATATTCTCTAGACCTTGGATCTGAGAGAGTTGAGGCATTGAAGCAGGTCTTGAGCAAAATCTTCAAAATGTTAGAAATTGCCTTCGCACACAAAAAAGGCTTCAAAATATTGCAAGCGTTGCCTTCAACTATATGGCACGACCTTCTTGGTTCGCAACAACTGTGGAGAGCGAGGGTTGGTACATTATCGTGTACTAGTGAATGACTAGTTAAATCCCACCCTCTCATTTTTTTAAGAAATTATGTGAACATGTAGTCTAATTTATGATCTTTCTAGCCATCCTAGTCAATTTCATGTAATCAGTTGATAATGCGTAAACAACGTAAACTATGATAAAATATATCTACGGCAGAGCGTGCTGTTACAGTAGAAACGTTACTATGTTCTTCCATGTTCAATCAGTTAACATTATCTAAAGTAGTGCATACATGTGAAGATCATTAGAATAATAAGCCATATGGATGTAGCGGGGTTAGAGGGGGTCCTTTCAATGCAAGTAGCGAGCTCGCTGAAAGTCCCCGAATTACCTGTGCTTTACAGTATTAGCTATATCGTATTTTTTCCTAGGCCGAATCGGGCCCACGGTCTCGGGATATCGTTCGAAAAAATATCGCCCTTGTGCACAAGTTGTCCATGACCGTGCTAGACTAAAACTAGTTACTCAAGCATGGTCTACAAATACATAGGAAACTTAACCAATTCTAGCGTGTTCCGCCTTATCGTTGTAAAATTTACTCATCGATTCATTCTTTGATTAATACAGTTCTATAACAGGCATAACATAAGTAGACATATAGCAGTTTCATGGTATAGCAATTCTATATAAGTAAACATGTAACAGTTATATGAAAACAAGCATGCAATATGGTGTCTACGCCTCTATATCTAGCATTTATGTTATCGGTATCATTGATTAATTGATGAAAGAGGGTCAAGAAGAGAAAGGTTAAGTCACTCTTTAGCTAAGAAAAAGAGGTCTTGTACACTATGCAGCACCTATGCGATCTCCGGCAATCGCATAAGCAAAGGATTAATACTCTACCATTTCTCTCAAGTTTCCATATGAAGTGTGTGAAGTTCATAGAACGCAAATAATAAAATTCATCAAAAAATTCTCGAAAATATATTCAAGAAAACCAACATAAAAGAAATAAGTGCGGCATAAAAAATAGAGCAATGGAAGGTCCCTCGAGCCTCAACCGCGGAGTCTTTCCTCGAGACTCAATTCGCTGAATATGGGACTTGATTCCGAAGAAGTCATTCCATAATAAAAAAAAGGATCTTGATTCAATCTGTTTCGATCAATCGATAACGACAGTATTTCTTAACCGCACTTGTAGTGCCCCCATCCTGCTCATTTCAACTGGATGGATCAAAATGCAATGATATTTGGACTTAGCTATGTAACAGTTGGTCGAAGTCCCGCTCGGCCGACACTTCTCGCTCAAGTGGGTAGCTTCCATGAACTTGCCTCAGCTTGGCCTTCACACTAATAAAATAGAGTTTTACGTACTGAGTAGGTTTGTTAATAAAAGAGATGAATCCACATAGATAAAGAAATAATCCTATTAATTCAAGTATATGTGCATCCTTGTGCACAAGGTAAGTTGAGCTGAGTCGAGTCTTGTATGGTCATTGGACGACTTGTGCACAAGGTATTGGTTCCTTGAACGATCACCAGAGAAGTAGGATCATGTCAGCCAAGGAAGAATTACAGGTATTGTGCATCCTTCAGCGGCGGTACGACCCATATCTGAAGTATATGTTATAATACAGCCTGTGGGACCTTCGATGGAGATTGTACCTCGTACTCGAACTGTCATCCTATACAAGAATAGTCCAGGATATCTTGACATTGCTAGTGACCTTTCATGTAGATTGAGTCGGCATAATAGCGACAATCCGCGTGCATGCCTTAGATTAAGTCAAGAAGTGTATGCACGGACGAAGGAGTCAACAAATGTGTACACGGTATGCAAAATAAGTATGGAGCCTAAGTTTTGGCTATAGCAGAAATACGTGCTTCGGCACGAGATGTGGTGTCATGTGTTTGTCATTAAAATCTTTTTATTGCAATTTTAATTACAAACAGAACAGTGTTACAATATAGGACTTAGATGTAGTCCTAGGAGAACACTTTTGTTTATCTGGGTCCCTGTGTCGATGGAGCGAGTGGTAATGTGTTGACTCTGTTGACGATCTGACGACGGTTCTCGGTTCTCTAAAGGTCTGAGTTGCTCTGGGTGCTGGAGCTTACGGAGAGGAAGAAGACGTTGAGTGTCTGTATCTGCCTCTCTCACTACGTATGTAGGTCTCTGTCTGTAGGTGTATGTGTGGAAGAAGGAAATGATCCCTTATTTATAAGTAGCAGGTTGGCTGCTCATGCGCGCATATGTAGGATGCGCCTGTACGTGGGGACACCACGTAGTTGAAGCTACGGGAGGCGCATGGATGATGCACCATCATTTGTGGGTTGAATCCTTCATGCTGCATTTATGAGTCGACATGAAGTAGGGGATAGGATCTTTCTGTTGCTGAGATTTTGGGTGATTAGCACCCCTTCATAGGCTGAATTGAGTCAAAGGACACATGGCACATGCCCGTTGCTTAAAGATCTCGGATTTGGGGAAGAGTGATCTGATAGGATGCGCCTGGGATTGGGCGCATGAGAAGACTTTGGTTCATAACTTTTAGGAGTCACGAACCATCTGGGCGCACAGCTTTTGAGGCGCATGGCTGCTGAGGCGCATGCGAGTGGTTGGTCGGCCAAGTGGGTCGTAACCGTCGAAAGAAAGTAATGATGATGCTGATGTCAGCGACGCTTCGTCTTCTGAAAAAGCTGCTAACTGTCCAGTCCTCGGGGGACGTGCTGCCAACTCTGTCACTTAAGCATTAATTGCTTGATGGGTGACGAGCCAAAATGGGGGCATGAGTCCATGTTTGTTTAGGACGCATGGATCTGTGCTTTGTTGGGCACATCCATACGGGGCGCTTTGGAACCGATGGACGCGTCTGTACGATGCGCTGTGTCTGACCGGCGCATCCGTTTACAAGACGTGTCTTTATTGGTCCGACTTTTGTGTTCTTTAAGTGCTTTAAATAGCTGTTTTGACTTGGCTGAATTCGATGCGTCAGGTTCATCACCATAAATGCAAATTTATTGCATGAGATTCGGAGAGCCCGCCACTTGGCGCATGGGTTTGATTTGCCCGGCCTATAAATAGTGGCAAGTAGAGAGTTTGCTTCTCGTTCTCTCACGCCTTCCGAATGAACTTGTTTGCTCGAGCACATTCTGTTGACGAGATGCTCCCGAGGGTGTAGATGTGACGCATTGTCTTCATTCATGTACTCGTGAAGGTGACTGTTACATCCAAAAGTCGGGGTCGAGGGCTTCTGAGGCAGACGGAAGGTGCCTGTTGCATCCAAAGATCGGGATGCTCGAGCCTTGTCCCCATTATGCTGGAAGAGCCGTAGATCGGAATTATTGTGCTCCCGGCTTTGGAGGCTCTTTTTTCTGCCAGAGTGGGTGTTACCCATTCTGGTTGTATTGAAAGCTGCTCCTTTAGCCGCGGATCAATTGTGGTACTCTCCTCCTCCTTGGAGAGCTCTTCCTTCCGCTAGGGTAGGGTTAGTCGCCCGCCCTCGTTCTGCTCAATAAATGCTTCATTAGTCGAAGCATTTGATCGGATCGAAGTAAGGCACATATGCTGAGACTTCATGATGCACATAACTGAGACGCTGAAGAGATGTGCCAGACCGAAACGCTGAAGGCTGCGCCTGACTGAGACGCTGAAGAGATGCGGCTGACTGAAACGTTGAAGGCTGTGCCTGACTGAGACGCTGAAGAGATGCGCCTGACTAAGACGCTGAAGTGATGCGCCTGACTGATGATGTGCTTGGTGGGGGGCACATGGCAGTTTGCCGTGCCTGGCTTTAGTCTTAGGATCTTTCTTTTTTGTAGTATTTCTCCTTTGTAAAGCTTTTTAGACATGTAATAGACTTTTATATGAAATAAAAATCTTATTTTGCTATCTATACTTTTGCTGTCTTGATGTGCCAAGTACTTCGTTTAAGTTCCCAGGCGCATGTTCTGAGTAGTATTTGAGCGCATAGGAATTCTGGCACATAGATGTGCCCTGAAATTTCATGCTTCTACAAGACCCCCTTCAAAGTTTTCAAAACTTTTTGTCAAGTTTTGGAATACTTTGAATAAGAAGCATGGTGGTGTCTTCAACGGGGAGCATGACTGTTCGGGCGCATGGTTACTCCGTGCATCAGTGAAGGGGCGCATGCTCCTCTCAGTTAATGCAAATGATAACGCTTCGAAGTAACCACAAAAGATTAATGATGATCTTTTTGGATTATTTGTAGTTATCATTTCGCAGAACCCCAAGTGGTGGCTGACGTCACTCTTCATCGGTTTTTGCGTATGCCCAAGCCGATAAATAGGCGTCTGATGGAGAAAGAGGGTTCTTCTCCTCTTTGCTTTCTACTTTTCTCGGGTTCTTCTTTTGAAAAACCCTAACTTCTTTTCCCGAGATGGCTTCCAAGACTCCTTGCGGTGGTGCTGGCCGAGGACGAGGCAAAGGAAAAGAGCATGTGGAGGCTGCTGTGGATGATGTCCCCCGAACGCCCGTCGACGTTCGGCCGGCGGTGATTGGTGGGTTTCATCATTCTTTACCGTACCTTTCTGTACTTGAGTAGGCCGTTTTTAGAACTCATATACGCTGACACACATGGACCTTGAGTCCTGATGATGTGCTGAAGCTTTTCCGCCAACGCACACGGGTTTAGGCCCTGATGATGCACCGAAGCTTACTGCTGACGCGCATGGGTTTAGGCCCTGATGATGTGCCGAAGCTTCTACTGCTGACGCACATGGGTTTAGACCCTGATGATGTACCGAAGCTGCACTGCTGACGCGCATGGGTTTAGATCCTGATGATGCGCCGAAGCTTCACTACTGACGCGCATGGGTTTAGACCCTGATGATGCACCGAAGCTTCCTTTCAGATGCGCCTGAGCCTTGGTTCAGGGTATGCGCTTCTGATGAGAACGTGGCTCAGATTCTTTTGCTGTTTCTAATATCTGAATCTTTGCCTTCTTTTGCTGACCACCAGTGTAGATGACCGTCCCGCTCTTGAATGAAGTACTTCTGGACGTTGCCCTCTGTCAGATGGGAGTAGATTATAACGAGGAGGTGATAAATCCTGCCCAAGATGCCATTATGCTGGATCAGCCTCCCGAGAGAATGACCCAAATTCGGGAACAATAGCATGGGTTCCTCCAACAGATAATGGAGCGTGACGTTTTGAAATCTGCCATTTCTGATAATGTGACTTTCTTGAAGCCTGAGTTTCTGTTTGGGGACCGCCTTACTTCTACTGAAGCAAAGGTGCTAAAGATCAAGGAAGATTGGTTCTTTACAGCAAGAGGGGTGCATATGACTGTTAAGCAACTTGAGCGTCAATGGCCTTTGACGGCTTTCTGTCACCTTACTTCCAAGAGGAGGATGTCTTGGGAGCTAACCCCGTCTCAGGGGGAAGCGGTGGCAGGCACCATCAAGATCGACGCTACCTCCAATCAGAGGGATACTTTGGCTGCCACGCGGGCTGGGCCTTCTTTCACCTGGCGGACTCTGCGTCCTTGGAGCATTTACAGTGACGTCCCTACCAACACATTTGCTTTTGGCGCTTCCACTTTTGCAAATCGTATGCTGTCATTGAAGCGGTCGTACCCAAAAGGTGAATTTCGGGTAGAGGGTTGGTGTCACTATGTTTCCAAGTGGGACAAGCTGACACTCTGGGTTCTAACGCAGTTTCGAATCGAACTCCGAGAGATCGGGCTGACTGCCGCTATTCGTGCTACCCAGGCGGGCGTTGACATCAACAAGCATATGTTCCTCGTGCTCCTGGAGATGTTTAATACCCAGACCGGGACTTTCTTCACTTCGGTGGGGGAGCTGGGATTCGTACTTCATGAAATGTACGAGGTGTCAAGGCTCCATTGGGGATCAGAACCTTATGAAGAATACTTCCCGACCAACGAGGAGTTCCAAGTCCTGGAGGACAAAGCAGAGGAGATGATGGCCATCTTCAAGGAAGTGGCGAGTCATCATTATTTTATGCAGAAGAGGGATAAGGGCGGGTCACAGCCTCATGTGACTGCTTGGTAAGATTATGTCTTTGAGCAAGATAAGGAGAATTCCTCTTAGCTTACAACTCCGCCAGCGCTTTCCAGTACCGCAGCACTCTCTGAAATGAGCAGGCTAAGTGAGAGGAGTTCCCGAAAAAATGAGGACCGGCAGTCGGACGAACGCTCCTATAGCTGTTTCTGGCACCTTACTCATCGGATGTCGTCCAAAGCAGTGTTGGCTGCTTATCTGATGATTTGGCTCCGGAATTATGTCTTTTAAGGCAGGTCAGGCTCTGTGGAGAGGGTGACCCGGAACCTAATCCTGCCAGCTGTGAAGTTGGTTTTTGTCTGCCGCTTGGCTCTACTCCCTGCAATGGTGTGTAACCTGCTGCGAGGTTTACGAGAATTTACGAGAAATGTCGTTCATGAACGAGGTAGAAATGACAACTTTTTCCATGTTGAACTATCGTTTCATTATTTGATAGGGTGGTTAATTTTGCATCATCCCAGCGTGATGAGCCCGGGCCCGAAAGAAGACTATAGGGCCGGAGACGCATTACTCCGCCGTTTCCACCAGAGGAACTGGTTGCATACTGGTGTTCCTGTTTGCAGGAAAGTTTTATCCCACCTTCAGGGGTGGGAGATCAGCAAAGTTGGTCCCATCTTTTTGGACTTTGAGGCCAACGAAGACTTAACAGATTCGGATGAAGATGCCACAATGCTGCCTCCATAGGGATTCCGTTGGTTGTAAAGCATCCGACCGTCCCATCTGGTGTATCGGAATAGGAACCAGTGTTACCTGGAACCATATTTGCCAAGCCGTTTTGTACGATAATTCGGCTATGCCCAGTTGATGTTGGAAAACCCTAGTATTAACCTGGGATATACTGGAAGTTTGCTGGACGGTGCACGAGCTTGGCATTACTACAATGTCGGATGCACCGGAGCTCGCTTTACGTTGCCTGTTCAGAATCCGCAGCCGCCGATTCTTTTATCGGCCGCCAAATTTAACTGTGCCATGAACGTCGTGCCCCCTTGATATGATAGGGAGACCAGTTTCATTATTGGCACCCAGTTAGAGGCGACTAGGAACCTGTTGGCGAAGGCTCGGTCGTATCGTCCGCCAGAGACGGGTTATCGATGTACCCCTGCAGTATCTACGGGGGGTCAGGCAGAGCCCTCGGCCGATCAGCTAAAGAGACGTGCTGATACAGAGGCTGGCTCTTTTGCGCCGAAGAGACAGAAGAAGGCATTGTCACCGGCAGTGTCAACAGACTCAGCTCCTGTGGAGGTAAGGATGTCCCACATAGTCTGGTTAGTTCTACCATTTTTATGACATATACTTTCTTTTTGTAGGAGCCGCTGAAAAGGAGACCCCGAACTCCAAAATCGGGTGCTAGCAAACCAAAGGAGGTGGCGGGCTCATCTGAAGAGTGCATTTCGCCGATTGTGATGTCTCATGTGGAGGAGAATCCGGACGATGTCGTTCCTGCGGAGATTTTAGTATCTCCAGATTATGTTGGAAGGGAAGCTGAGGATGCAGCAGTTCCTGGGATGGTGCAAGCCGCCGTGGGGGCCTCTGGCATTGAGGACCCAGTAGATACGGAGCTTCCAGATGAGGAAGTGGAGTGGAGTTCGTCCTCTTCAGATGACGTTCCTCCAGAGATGAGTGAGCCTATTGCAGGAGCAACAGACATGGTTGAAACAGAGGAGAGGGCTAATGCCCCTCCTTGTCATGATGAAGGGAGGTCGGCTGCAGCGTTGCCGAGCCCTACCCCAGACTCAGCAGCAGAGGCTGAGGCGGCTGTCGACCGGGAGGTAGCGACAGATTCTATCCCCACGGAAGGATTCGGTGAGGAAGATGAGACTCATCCGTCGAGCCTGACTCCACAGAAGCCGAGTCAGGAAACAAGTGTTGATCTCGTTGTTTTGCCAGAGGGGGAAGGTCCCGTGCGGCCTGCTGATAGTGTGTTGGAGACGGAGGAGATAGCCCCTGGCATCGGTGGTCCCTCCGAGCCTGAGAAGGGTAAGGGTTTGCTGGAACCCCCTGTTGCTCCTTCTACTTGGGGCACGATATCGATGCCCCTCTTATTCCCTTCCGCTCTCTTGGCTCCTCGGGCCAGTGGCAAAGTTCAAGCCCCTGTTGAGGGAGAGTCCGTTGATGCCGATGTTTCAGCCTCGCAGATTGAAGTTGGTGGGTCTTCTTCAGGCCCGCTGTCTATCACAGTACCTCCTGTAACTTCTGCCGTGACACCTCAAGTGCT
The DNA here is from genome assembly GCA_029216955.1 of Iris pallida. NCBI lineage: Eukaryota > Viridiplantae > Streptophyta > Magnoliopsida > Asparagales > Iridaceae > Iris > Iris pallida. Next base: position 150,743 of record JANAVB010028099.1, read on the forward strand.
GGCTGATGCAGATGAGCACGTTTAGTTTGTTGTTGAATCAGTGTACAAGATGCTGCAGAAGGGCATATCAACGTGCTGAATGCAAATGGGAGTTTTGCGACGGCGAAAGCTATGGCGCTCTCTTCTATTGGTTTGATACGTTTGCACCGTAGCCACGATCACATGGCTGTAATTCTGGAGGAGTCGGTGGTTGAGCTCGACCAGCGTCTTTCTGAACTGCAGAGTATCCAGCAGAATAACTTTTTCGCTCTGATAGAAGCAGAACAGAAGAAGTTGATAGCTGAGGTTGAGTCGTCTTATCAGGCCACGGTGGCCATCTGGAACGGCGAGGTGGCCACTGCTGAGGCTGCAGTAGAGAGACTGTCTCAATCCACACAGGAGCAGGTGGAGCTGCAGGCCTCATTGGAGGCTAGTATAGCGGAGGTTACCGCCAGGATTCGCCTCCTAGAAGACCAGAGGGCCCAACTTATGTTAGATCTTGAGCGGGCCCATGCTGAGCACATCTCGTCCAAAGAGGAAGAGGCAGTTATTACTCGCCATATTCTTTCTCTGACTCACCAACGGCATGAGTTGGACGCCAAGCATGAGAACGATACCGCTCTCGAGGCTGTGGAGATGATGCGGCAGGAAGCTGAACGTCGGGTCCTGGCGACTGCAGAGACCCGGGCTGCAGACTTGAGGCATCGAATCGAAGAGTTGTCCGCCAATCCCAATGATGCCTAGGGATTTGTAGTCTTCTCTCCTCTCTTTTTTGTTATATGCTGGGGATTTAATCCTTTACTTTTTAGATGAAAATAGAGAATTTTGTGGTGTGTTCATCTTTTGTTGTTATGAACTTATGATTTGTGTGGACCTATTATCTTTTGCGTACCTTGGTCGTTAGGTACAGATAATAAGTTTGAGAGAACCAATATGTTTTCTCAGAGGTAATATGGACGTGGCAAATATGGGGTTTAAATGATGGGATCTTCCTACTCAGAGGTGTTATGGATGTGGTAGGAATGACTCTGGGGAGATACGCGGAACTACTCAGAGGTAATGTGGACATGGAAGTTCTGCGATCGATGTACGGCAACACAGGGGCTGTCTGTATGGGATATTTACTCAGAGGTAATGTGGACGTGGTAAACATGATGGGTAGCATAGTCTTACGTAGCGTAAGATTCCACTTTGTAGGGCGTAGAGGAGCAACTCAGAGGTAATGTGGACGTGGTTGTCCTTCTACTGGAGATAGAATGCAATGGAACAACTGGGTTCCGAAAGCATAGGATATTTGTGAAAGGGAGGTGTATGTGAGCTCTGATGATCAGGTCCACTGACTCCCTTGCTAGGTAGAAGTGAAAGTACATATCTGAAAGATGTCAAGACTAGTACTTCTTTAGGAACTTGCCATTAATGGGCATCATGAACAAGTCCCCGTTTGATCGGGCGAGGCGGTAAGTACCGTTTGAGTATACCGTCTCTATGATAAAAGATCCCCCCCATTTGGGCTCAAACTTTCCTGGTGTTTTGTGAGTCAACACCATCGGCCTCCTGACTGCCAAAACTAGGTCACCTACTTGGAAAGTCCTCTGCTTGACCTTCTTGTTGAAAGCCTGTGATACGGGCTTGATAGAGTTCGATGCATTGTTGAGCTAGGAGACATTTTTCGTCAAGTGCCTTGACTTCTCGCAAACGACGATGTTGATTGTCTTCTTCTGTGAGTTGATTCGTGATCGCTACACAGAGTGAGCGTATCTGGATCTCGAAAGGCAGTACCGCTTCGCTTCCGTAGACTAAGGAGAACGGGGTATTGCCCGTCGGGGTCCGTACCATTGTACGGTAGGCCCAAAGACATTCGTCGAGCTTTTCGTCCCAGTCGCATTTGTTAGATGACACGAGTTTTTTGAGTAGCCTGACGATAGTCTTGTTAAAAGCCTCGGCCAACCCGTTTGCTACCAGATTGTAGGCGGTTGATGCCACGTTCTGAATGCGATTCTTGTCACAGAATCTGCTGAAAACATGGCTAATGAACTGAGGACCGTTATGTGGATAATCCTCTGAGGTACCCCGAAACGGTAGATGACATGGTGCTTGATGAAACTGATCACCCTTGAGCTTTTCACTTCCGCCGGTGGAACTGCTTCTGCCCATTTGGAGAAGTAGTCAGTGATAGCTAGGATAAAGCGGTGTCACCTCGATGAATGAGGGGTGATCGGTCCTACAATGTCTATGCCCCAAGCTTCGAAGGGCCAAGAGGTGACCGTAGGATGCAGTGGTTCGACGGTGTATGGATGAAGTCGGCGTGGAGCTGATAAGCATGGCACTTTTTAGCGTAGTCGACAGTGTCGGCTGCCATGGTTGGCCAGTAGTAACCCATGCGTCGCAGTCGATCCTGCAACTTAGGCCCAGGTTGATGGGCCCCGCAAGTTTCGTCATGAGCTTCCCAAAGGGCTTCAGCTGCTTTTTCGTTGGACAAGCATCGAAGGAGAAGTCCATCGTAGGAGTGTCGATACAGCATTTTAGTAGCTGTATAATAATAGAATCGAAAGGAACGTCTCCTGACTGAGACGGCTTCTTTCGGGTCTTCTGGGAGAATTCCGTAGACAGCAAAGTCGATGACGGGAACCTCCAGTCTCGAACATTAACACCAGTACTTGTTGACATGGCATGGGCCATTTGTGAGCGTAGGTTGTTTTTAGGACAGACCAAGTCTCGACCAACTACCGTGACGTAGTGTTGAGTCCCGAGGGGTGCTTCCAATGAGGCTGCGAGGCCAGCCAGAGCGTCAGCCTCCAGGTTTGTAACCGAGGTACGTGTTCTATGAAGAACTTGGTGAAGGTTGAAATAATGTTTAATGCAGCTTCATGGTAAGAACCAGATCTTCATGGCGAACTTCGTATTAACCTCTGATCTGGTTAACGACGAGTTTTGAGTCGCCGTAGGCTTCCAGATGATCCACCCCAGCTGTTGTGCCAGCTGGAGTCCTATGATGAGAGCATTGTACTCGGCAACATTGTTGGAGCACGGCTTTGAAAGGGAGTAAGTACGCTGGATGACCAGCTGATCGGGGGAGACTAAGACCCCCACTCCGGCGATGATTTGGCCTTTGGGGCCTGTTCTTGAAGCGCCATCGAAGAACATCCGCCAGACGGAGCTTTCTTCGGTGACATTTGATTCTTGGACCTTATCCGGGATGTCTTTATAGAGTCTGGAGGACTCTGGGATGGGGTGTGCAGCTAAAAAGTCGGCCAGAGCTTGACCCTTGAGCTTTTTGCGGAACGAACACCATGTTGTACGGCGTCAATAGGATCGCGGGTAAAGTGCAAAAAATCCCTCGTTAAATATGTGCCTTTTGCACTAAAAGACCTTTTAGAATTTTTTTGTCAGTTTTCCCCTCCTTAGATTATATATCCGCTCGATTAGGCCCCTCCTAACCAAATTTTAAAAAATTTATACCAAAAATACCCCTACCTCCTCCGGCGGCGCCGGCGCCGGCGAGCCCCCAGCCCCCCATCGCCGGTGATCCCTCAGCCCCCCCGACCACCCCATCGCCGGCGATCCCCCAGCCCCCCAACCCCCTGCCCCGTCGCCGGCGAGCGACCTCCCGCCCCCACCCCCCCCCTGCCCGGCCCCCCTCCTCCTCCTTCGCCAGCCCCGACCCCCCGCTCCCTCGTCGGCCCCGACCCCCGGCTCCCTCGCCGGCCCCGACCCCCCTGCCCCCTCGCCGGCGAGCGACCCCCCCCCCCCGCCCGGCCCCCCTCCTCCTCCTTCGCCAGCCCCGACCCCCCCGCCCTCGTCGGCCCCGACCCCCGGCTCCCTCGCCGGCCCCGACCCCCCTGCCCCTCGCCGGCGAGCGACCCCCCCCCCCCCCCGCCTGCCCCCCCTCCCTCCGCCTCCGTCGTCGGCGAACACAGCCGAAGAAGGAGGGGGGAGGGAGGGTTAAAATTGTCATTTGGGGGCAAAATGAGCATATTTCATACTTTTGGGAATTTTAAGAGCATGGGGTCTTTTAATGCAAAAGGCACATATTTAACGAGAGGTTTTTTGCACTTTACCCATAGGATCGCCCATGTAGCTAGCCGGGAGTTCAATGATCCTGGCTTCGTCATGAGAACCCTGAGCAGATTAACTCGGGAGATGACATGAATTGTCTGGCCCGAGAAATAATGGCGAGTCTTCTGGATGGCGAACACCAAAGCCAAACACTCTTTTTCTACGGGGTTGCACCGGTGTTCGGCCCCGATCAGTGTCCTACTGAGGTAGTAGATAGCTTGCTCATAGCCTGCATCGTTGTTCCGAGCCAGCAGAGCACCGAGGAAATGATCCATGGCACGGACGTAGAGGAGAAATGGTTTATCGACGGGTGCCACCAGGACTGGCGGACTCATCAAGTAAGCCTTGATATCATCGAAAGCTTTCTGGCATTCCTCTGTCCAGACGTAGAAGACCCCCTTCTTCATGAGCTGGGTGAAGGGTTGGCATTTTTGGAAAGGTTTGCTATAAACCTTCGGATGTATGCAAGACGCCGTGCAGGCCTCGAAGTTTTGAAGGTTCTTCGGAGGGTCCACGTCAAGGATGGCCTTGGTCTTCTCGGGGTCGACATGAATGCCTTTTGCCATGATAATGAAGTCCAAGAACTTTTCGCTAGAAACCCCGAGGAAGGATTTAGCGGGGTTCATCTTGAGTTGATGCGCTCGCATGAGATCGAATACTGTCTTTAGGTCTTGTAGGTGATCACCTTTGAGACGGCTCTTGACAGCGATATCATCAATATAGAATTCGACTATTTTGCGAAGATATTGACAGAAGATGGTACTCATAGCTCGTTGGCATGTAGCACCGCGTTCTTCAAGCCAAAGGGCATCACTGTGTAGCAGAAAACCCCTTTCGGCGTCCTGAATGACGTGTGCTTTGCGTAATCGGGGACATTTTGATCTGGTTGTAGCCTGAATACCAGTCCATGAAATACATGTGTTCAAAGCCATATGTATTGTCAATCACACATCAGTAATTGGAAGGGGAATTCGTCCTTCGGGCAGGCAGCATTGAGATCTCTGAAGTCGATGCAGATCTTCTCATTCTTTTTGGTGACAATGACGATATTGGCCACCCAATTCGGGTGTTGTTCTTCATGGATAAACCGCTGGTCAGGAGTTTGTCTACCACTTGATCGATAGCGTTCATGACGTCAGGACGAAAACGTTGATGTTGTTGCTTTATAGGCTTGGCATCAGGTAAGATGTTAAGCCTATGCATCGCGATCTGGGGATCAAGTCCCGACATATCTTCGTAGCTCCAGGCGAAGACGTCGATATATTCTTTAGCCAGTTGGATTAAAGATGCCCGGTCTGGTCCCTTTAGACTCTTGCTGATGAAGATGGGTTTGGAAGAAGATCCATCCCAAGGTCGATCTGCTCGACTTCGTCTTCGGTAGGGGTTCATAATTCAAAACGAGACTCCCACTGTGCTCCTAGGCGTTGAGCCCAATGTTCTTCCTTGAAGAATTCTGGCGTTTGGTCTTCGCCTTCATTTTCTTGAGATTGTGCAGATGCCATGTTGACTGATAGCACCTTCTTGAAGATTGAGCCGATACTGGTATCAGAATCCCAAGTTGATGCTTCGGACGAATGAGAATGTTCTACTTCTTCTGCCTCCGAACTCTCTAGGGTTGCCGGCGGCGTGACATAGCCCACCCCCCGTCGAGTTCGATGATAGTAGTCCTGCGGCTTTCCTTTAGGTGTTGAGAGCCGGAGAGGAAGACGTCGACCCTTGTCGTAGTTCAGGCCTTTATTGCTTTTTAGATCGTAACCCATCTTTTGGATTAGGTATTTTGCCTTGTCCGTGTACCGATAGACTTGTATTCGGCCGGTATCTGGTTCTTACTCGAGTGGTGGGAGGTCTTGATGATGCTCAACTTTGCCAAAGATGATGGATTCTTTGTCTCGATTCCGCGGTGGGACTACAAAACAGACCCCTTAGGACGGGACTACTCGATTTACATGATTGACGGTCGTTATTTGTGTTTGCAACGACCGTAGAGTTATCTAATGTATACATGGCATTCCAATGTGGAAGACTAGAATAATTAAAAGGCACTCAATTATTGATAAACACGAGATTTTGTCCCGCGGGATTACATTGTCCAGAGAGGGTGCATCTACATCAGCAGATATGTATTCCCCTAGCTCTTCATCTGTGAGTACTGGGGTTAGTTCGGGAGAGTCCACCACAGCTTTGACCTTGGGGTCCGAGAGGGCTACATGGGCCTTCTTAGGCAGCTTGGATGAGATGGATGATTGCGAAGGCTTTCTTTAAGATGCACCTTCAGAGGTGCCTCAACTGCGCCTTCAGTGATTGGTGCCTTCCCCTGTAGTTTTGCCACAAGGGAGCCGATGTTTGAGGCAGCTTTCCCTTGAGCCGTATCTTCAAGGGAGCTTCAGTAGGTATTCTACCTAGAGAAGTTGGTGCTTTTCCAGGTAGCTTGATGGTCATGGGATGTAGCATCTGAGGCGGTTTCCCTTTGAGTCAAATTTTCAAAGGAGCATCGGGAATCATCTCTGGCTCCATGTCCGGCTCTGCTGCCGTTTCTGCTTCATCATCAGCTTCATTAGCTTCCCCTTCGTCGGGCGACTTGTACAGGATAGAATCAATGAAGTAGGCTTTGACCCCTTGAAAGGGTCAATGTCCACGAACTATGTCCGGATGATATCGTTGGTGGACACGTACTTCATACATTGGTGGAGTATAGATGGCACCACCATGTATGCAGCCACAGACGACCCAGTAGGAGGTTTTAGTTGACGTCAGCGTCCACGACATAGCAGGTCACCTCGGTTCGGAGGTTACCGATATGACATTTCAGCCATAATTTATCCAGCGGTTCACTTTTGCTAGCATTGAAACCACTAATTGTAGTGTTGGAAGGCGCAAGACGGTACATTGGGATCCCCAGTATTGAGAGCAGCGTATTTGGGATGATGCTGAGGGAAGACCCTGGATCGATCTAAATCCGCTTCACCTTGACGGAATCGACATACCCTATATAATACAGTGGTCTGTTATGTCGGTTGTGCTTGAGCAGCATGTCTTGTTGGGTGAAAGTTATGTTGGAGATAACTTCATCTGCACAATGGCAATGCGCACATGTAGTCGGGGTATCCTCAGGCTGCTTGACCTAACTGATGAAGGATTCAGCATCCTTCAGGGCTTCACAGAGAGCTTCACGAGTGTCCTTGGAAAGACGAAGGAGCTCAAACAGAGATAGGCGGGCAGGAGTACTGGCAAGTTGTGCCAGTATGTCGAAGTTGTGGGGCTTGGCTATCCCCGAAGCATTCTCCTTTCGTAAAGGCTTGTCAAAACAGGCCTCTACATGCTTCTGTTTATTGGCTGCTAGAGGCCTGGATGGGCCCTCTTCCTGGGTAGCAGGGACGGTGCAAAGAGGCACCACCTCGACGACAGCTTCGTCAGGTTGGGCGTTCTGATGTGAACGCATCTGTACAGAAAGTGCCTCTTCCGCAGAGAAAGAGACCATACGGCAAGACATGATCTTCCTGCCCTTGGTTTTGGAGGCAGAGCGTACCTCCAGTTGAGTGACTTCGGAGACGAGGTCAGGGTAAACCCATAAGACCTCTTCCCGGGATGTGGTGAGTGGGATGAGTCCACTCACGTTGTCACGAGTATGTGGTAGGTTGACCACCTCTATTGTCGCCTTTGGGATGGGGACGACGCCATCTTGTGTTGTGGTTGGCGGAAAGGTACCAAATTGGAGTGATACCAGGTTGGCCGAGACCGTTTTCTCCTCGTAGTCGACGGAGATGACATCCATATTGATCATGCGCTGGATGTAGTTCTTGAGGACGTAGCAGTCCTTAGTTGGATGTCCGACAAACCGATGGTAGTAAAAGTACCTCGGATTGTCCACTCTTCCAACCTCGTCGGGACGCTTCGGGTCCTGTAACTTGATCTTGTCACCTTGCTTCAATATCTCGAAGAGTTGCAAGGTGCCTTCATTGTTGAAAGAATAAACCTCCTTTGGCCTTGGTGCAAGTGGAGGCTTCTGAGTAGGTACTGATGCACCTTTGGAGACATTGACAGTCAACGCCTGCTTTCCCTTCGTCTCTCGTCCAGGGTTGTTGGCTGCAGGCCATTTTCTCTTGTCCTCAAAGGCAGGAAAATGACTCCCAGAAGACGAGCATTGGACGTTTTTCTCTGCTTCGACCTCGATGATCAATAAACTCCAGTCGGGAGGAGGAGTGGAGTTGAGCCAGAGTTTGATTGCAGGCAGCATGTTCATGCTGCAGGAGGAGAGGAGTACATGTTCTGGCATGCCCGGGGGCAGTCTGAAGCAGGCTTGTCGAAACCGTTCGATGAATGCTCGAACTGTTTTTCTCCTTCTGACGTATCTCTATGAGGGACGCCATTGTCATGTCCTTCCCTCCGTCGTAGAAATGATCGAGGAAGGGACGTGTCAAATCGTCGAAGGAAGATATAGAGTTGTCGGGGAGACTGTAGTACCAGTCGTAAGCCACTCCTTTCAACGCCTCGACAAATATGCTGGTGAGTAGCGTGTCTTCCTTCGGAAGATGTCCCGTTTGAGACTGGAAGTATGTCAGATAACGGCGTGGAGAGTCCTTTCCGTCGTATGGCGTCAATTTTTGTGGTTATACTTGGGCGGATAAACCACTTTGTTCCATTCGAGGGGGTATGGTTGTAGGATCCCCATCTTCTGGCGCTTCTTATCTGTTCTTGGACTCAAACCGCTTGCACAAGTCCCTGATCATCTCAACCACGTCTTTCGTGGAGCTGGGAGTCGAGAAAGGTGGTACAGCCTGGAGTTGAGCATTTGATGGCTCCGACGTCCGAGGTGCTTCACGGTGATCTGTATCCAAGGATACCCGTTGAAGGGGTACACTTGATTCTCCATTGGCCCCTGGGACGGGACCGGTAGACGGTTCCCTGGCCAAAGCTGACCGTATCTTAAATACTGCTTGAGTCAGTGTTTGTATGGAGGCAGAGAGGGTTTGAGTCCTTCTTCCAAGGTATCCATGCGTTGGACGAGATCTGCTGGCGGCGCATCTGACTCCGCATCACCAGCTCCCGTCATGTACACCGTCATGATGCGACTGGAAGTGGATGGATCGGTTGAGGCTTCGCTTTCGACCTCGCTCTCTTGTAGAAGAGGAACTTCCCCCGGAGCTTCGTCTTGGCTACCCCAGCTATGTTCTGGAGGACACCTTCGTCTTCGGAAGAAGTATCAGCAAGGGCCTGACTACTCCCAGTTCTGTCTTGGAGGACTTCTTCGTCTTCGAGACGCAGGTCCACAGGGGCTTGACTATCCCCAGCCATGTCTGGGAGGCTGACTTCGTCTCCAGGATGAAGATCCATAGGGGTTTGACTACCCCAGCTTCTTCTGAGATCTTTCTCCCCCGAGTGCCCTCAAAACTCCTGAGGATGGGACAGTCGTCTTGGTCTTCCTCGGCTGGCTCTTGGATGAGGACAAAGTCGAGGAGCTGCTAGTCGCCTTTCGAATTGATGGGGAGTTGGAGACTACGTTGCAAGAAGCAATCTGTAGTTCTGGCTCCACTTCAGTTGACACCTTCTTTCCAAGATGACGTTGGAGGGGTGTGATGATTGCAGCCGCTGGAACACCGACTGCCTTGATGGTGGGACTGCTGTTTTGCAACAACAGTTGATGGTGACTACAGCACAGGTGTGCCCTGTAAGGGGCGCATTGTGCTTGTCAGTCGACTCTCCTGATCGGCGCTTGTGATTAATCACATTACGCAAATCATTAGGGAAAAGTGCCACCTTCGTACCCCCATCAGGCGCATGGCAAGGCCAAGCGCCCGGGTAGTCAGGTGAATGCTGCGCCCCCTGAACCAACGTAGAAGATGCGCTTAGATCGGTAGTGGGGGTACAACATTTACAGTGACTTGAACCAGCCACAGACGCACATCATATGTAGGCGCTGGGGTTCAAGACCACAGAGTTTGCCTTTCTCGACTTGGTTGCGAACGTAATAGATGCGCCCAAGTGAGGCAAGGACTTTGAAGGTCGACTCGTTTCTGGCGCAGAAGCACCGAGTCGACCATATACAGCTTACCATCAGCAGTGCGCAAGATTGTGAGCGCATGCTTCTGGTTTGCTGCCGGCATAGCACGTTTGAGGCGCATGGCCCGTGTTGTGTTAGATTTCTTTGTACCAGCCCGCTGGGGTGCATAGTACTCAGAGTCCAAATTCTCTTGCCACGACAGCAAGTGAGTCTGTCAAAGACAGAAGCCTTCTGTGGTGCATCAGAGTTACTGCGCAGGGCATTAGATGCTTCCCTGCTCCGTCGATACTCTTTTTGTCTGAGAAGGAGATGTCTGGGGAATGTGGTCAGCACCACGCTTTCCCGAGAGATGCGCTGCACCGGTGGGCGCATCCTGGCTGCTGAGGACGTCAGCGAGAAGGGTGGACTGCATTGGCGCATCCCTTCAGTGGTGATGCCAGGGGCCTCGACCTTGCGTACCCAAACTTGGCGAGTCTTCTTCGGCTTTTGCAGCCACTTCGAAGGACTTACGCTGCCTTCAGAGATGAACACCTCATACGCCTGTTGATTGAGACGTACGACCAGCATCTAGTGGGAGAAGCCCACATTCACGTCGTCGGATTGCGACATAGCTTTCTCGGTGGAGGAGAAAGAGGTCCCCAGCAGAGTCGCCAGCTTGTTTGCCATTAAAATCTATTTATTACAATTTAATTACAAACAGAACAGTGTTACAATGTAGGACTTAGATGTAGTCCTAGAGAACACTTTGTTATCTGGGTCCCTGTGTCGATGGAGCGAGTGGTAATACGTTGACTCCGTTGACGATCTGACGACGGTTCTCGGTTCTCTGAAGGTCTGAGTTGCTCTGGGTGCTGGAGCTTGCAGAGAGGAAGAAGACATTGAGTGTCTGTATCTGCCTCTCTCACTGCGTATGTAGGTCTCTGTCTGTAGGTGTGTGTGTGTAGAAGAAGGAAATGATCCCTCTATTTATAAGCAGCAGGTTGGAACTTATGTGCGCATATGTAGGATGCACATGTACGTGGGGACACCACGTGGTTGAAGCTGCGGGAGGCGCATGGATGATGCACCATCATTTGTGGGTTGAATCCTTCATGCTGCATTTGTGAGTCAACACGTAGCAGGGGAGAGGATCTTTCTGTTGCTGAGATCTTGGGTGATTAGCACCCCTTAATAGGCTGAATTGAGTCAAAGGACACGTGGCGCATGCCCGTTGCTCAAAAATCTCAGATTTGGTGGAGGGTGATCTGATAGGATGCGCCTGGGATTGGGCGCATGAGAAGACTTTGGCTCACAACTTTTAGGAGTCACGAACTGTCTGGGCGCATGGCTTTTGAGGCACATACGAGTCTTCAGGCGCATGGCTGCTGAGGCGCATGCGAGTGGTTGGTCGGCCACGTGGGTCATAACTGTCGGAGGAAAGTAATAATGGTGCTGATGTCAGCGACGCTTTATCTTCTAAAAAAGCTGCTAATTGTCCAGTCCTCGGGGAACGTGCTGCCAACTCTGTCACTTGAGCATTAATTGCTTGATGGGTGACGAGCCGAAATGGGCACATGAGTCCATGTTTGTTTAGGACGCATGGATCTGTACTTTGTTGGGCTTATCCATACGGGGCGCTTTAGAACCGAGGGCGCGTCTGTACGATATGCGGTGTCTGACCAGCGCATCCGTTTGTATGACGTGCCTTTATTGGTCCGACTTTTGTGTTCTTTAAGTGCTTTAAATAGCCATTTTGACTTGGCTGAATTCGAAGCGTCAGGTTCATCACCATAAATGCAAATTCAATACACGGGATTCGGAGAGCCCGCCACTTAGCGCATGGGTTTGATTTTCCCGGCCTATAAATAGTGGCAAGTAGAGAGTTTGCTTCTCTCTCATGTCTTCCCGAATGAACTTGTTTGCTCGAGCACATTCTGTTGACGAGATGCTCTCGAGGGTGAAGATGTGACGCATTGTCTTTATTCATGCACTCGTGAAGGTGACTGTTGCATCCAAAAGTCAGGGTCGAGGGCTTCTGAGGCAGACGGAAGGTACCTTGCATCCAAAGGTCGGGATGCTCGAGCCATGTCCCCGTTATGCTGGAAGAGCTGCAGATCGGAATTGTGGTGCTCCGGCTTTGGAGGCTCTTTCTTCTGCTAGAGTAGGTGTTGCCTATTCTGGTTGTGTTAAAAGCTGCTCCTTTAGCCACGGATCGATTGCGGTGCTCTCCTCTTCCTTGGAGAGCTCTTCCTTCCGCTACGGTGGGGTTAGTTGCCCGCCCTCATTCTGCTCAATAAATGCTTCATTAGTCAAAGCGTTTGATTGGGTCGAAGTAAGGTGCATATGCTGAGACTTCATGATGCGCATAACTGAGACGCTGAAGAGATGTGCCTGACTGAAACGCTAAAGGCTGCGCCTGACTGAGACGCTGAAGAGATGCGCCTGACTGAAACGCTGAAGGCTGTGCCTGACTGAGACGCTGAAGAGATGCGCCTGACTGAGATGCTGAAGTGATGCGCCTGACTGATGATGCGCATGGTAGGGGGCGCATGGCAGTTTGCTGCGCCTGGCTTTAGTTAGGGTCTTTCTTTTTTGTAGAATTTTTCCTTTGTAAAGCCTTTTAGACATGTAATAGACTTTTATATGAAATAAAAATTTTCTTTTGTTGTCTATACTTTTGCTGTCTTGATGTGCCAAGTACTTCGTTTGAGTTCCCTGGCGCATGTTTGAGTAGTATTTGAGCGCATAGGAATTCTGGCACATAGATGCGCCCTGAAATTCCATGCTTCTACATCCTGTTTTGAGTCGTTGACACTAATTTCACAAGTCTCTGATTGAGTCATTTGCATGATGAAACGAAGGAAGTCCATAAGACAAGTATTTAGTAAATTACACTATGTGATGTAGTTACACGAATGGATTTTAAGGCACGACTATGTCGTTGCGTTACAAAGTAGACCAGGAGTCTATGTCTTAAAGTTGATCCTATGACAAGATTAGAAAGACCACAAAAGAATAAGTTCCTACTCACTAAAAATAAACATGTTGGTTTTATATGGGTGAACAAGATGCTCCCTACCAGTACTGTTGTGTACTGACACCCCACCAGTTTGAATACAGGTTACAGGTACTTGTTCGTTCGATGTAGAGCTCGCTTGGACGTGCTGAAGCACGGAGTTCCTTGGCATTTCGAGACGTGCTGCCGTATTGGAGTCTTCACCTATACGGAACATAATGTATGGACATCGCCTTCTACAAGTTGCAAGTCTTGGTCTTTTGTATTGAGAGGTAAGTGATTATATTCAGAGAGAAAGTGAGCTTGAGTGATTGTAACTTTAGCCTCGTGCCTTTGTAATCCGCTGCAATATCAATAAAGATGATTTTATTTCTATACATCTTATGTTATTCAACTTCTCTGCTTGGGATTTATGTAGGACGATCCCATCACAAAGCTGCAAAATCGGCCGTTATGGTATTCGCCTTGTGCGAGCACAACTTAGGCTCGTACGGAATCACACTCTAGCGAGGACGATCGGTTTCGCAAAACCAGGACATGACACATTGGTATCAGAGCACGACTTTACGTCCTTGGACTTTTAATTGAATTCTTTTGAATTGTGATGTTGTTGTTTCCGTTGGTGATGCTCTCTCTCTCATTGTTCTATGGTATATTCCATACAATAAGTCTATATTTTGTAAAATCGTATGCGAGTAAATTGGTTTAATAAATATGATTTCATGTAAGTCTTGTCGACTGAGCTGAGATAGGTAATACATCTTATGTTACGTCGATGATAACGAGTTGTGTGCAGGATCTGAATTATTTTGGACGAGAATGAGTTTGACTCGATTTGTAGAAGTGGGATAACTATCGATAGAGGTGCTATCGGTCGATGATATCGCCAATACAAAATAGATGGATCGTGTTTTGATTTTGAGGAATGGATCAATCGTAGATTCAAAGTGATTAGCTGCGATTGAATAATTGTTTCGAAGATTTGTCGAGTCACTGGATCTCTGAGTGGTGTATGGGGTAGCCTCTAGGATGTTGATCGAATTGAGGATTAGGGTACCAATGAGTCTATCAGCAAGCATTGGTAGTGCAAAGCCTTAAAAGAAATTTTATAGAGTTAGTAGTGATCTTGATGTCTCGTTTGAGATTGATTTAGGGAAACTAGAAATGACGTACATCGGATTGGGATTGCGTCGAGTATAAAATCTAAATGATAGAGTAGATAGATTTATCGAAGAAAAGTTAATGTGCAATGGGATGAAAAGACCCAGGATATGAATCGTATATGAAAAGTTAACACGATTGGAAGATAGCGTGCATAAAAATTTGATTGATGATACGAGAATAAGCCTAAGTATTTTAGATGAAATTGTTCGATGACCTGAGTCAGTATAGAATGAAATGATTAAAAAAATTTGATGCACAATGAACTAAAATAAATAGATAGACAAATACGATTCTGAGTTTGAACGAATTGATCATGTAACTTATTCGGGAGATAGCTATAGATAATCGTATATCCAATTTGAATGATAGCATTATTTGCACGACTCGGAGTTTATTGTAAAAGGAAGATCATCAGGTTATGTATATCATTAATGGTATTGAGGCATATCAAATATCGATATACGAAAGGAAGTACTCTGATTCGATGAATGGTGATCATGTCGAATGTTATTATTTGTACGAATTCTATTTTGAGAATTTGAAGGTATCGAATGTTAGGGTGACTTGATTTGGTGGACTTGAAGTAATAAATGGATGTTAGGACGATTATGTAAAATAAAAAAGTTGAAGGATTTGGAGGATGAATGAGTCAACGTGGTCGGTTGAATTGGATTTATATATATGGGATATGAGGATTGTTGCAACTCAAAAAATTTATAGTAGGTGATCTTGTGATTATGTGATGAGATAGATGCACGAAATTGAGAACTAGTAGGATTGAGATTCGAAGAAAGTTATAATAGATGAATGTATGATTGAGATTAAACGACCTAGAATTTAAAATCGATACTTGTCATGACTCGCACCGCTTTTTGGATACGAGTACGTAGCCAAGTCTAGCCTACGCCGCAGTATCGACGGTAGTACGATGCCTAGATCTCAATGTTAAACTCAAATATAACAAAATCATATCTAATTGCTTATTCGCAATAACTATTTTATTTACAAATCCAATAATACATAAAAATGACATTCGGAAACAAATCCGCTAAATTTTTAAATAAAAGAACTATCTAATCTAGAATCTAAGGTTGGCCTCCAAGATCTCTATCTTCTCCATATGGTCCATAGCGCATAAGATAGCAAACATGGCAGTCACCTGCAACGATCCAGTCAAGAAAGAAGCAAAGTACAACTCTATTACAATAATGTAACTTAATACAAATAAGATAGACAGTAGAGATGCAATAGAAAATAAAGAAAATATGTGTATGAACTGGAAACATAAACATGTACAAGAAACAACTAGAAAGAACATGTAAGACAATTAACATTGACCATGTACAAGTAAAATAGACAATGTGTTTGAAACACCTTTCGACATGTGAACGGTTGGACTAATACCGTACATCACAGATGACTATCCACATTTTTAAGGTACGGCTAGCCCATACATGAGGTGTATGACTTAGCTATCCACATTAACATTCTTTGGGGTTTATTTGCATACCTACTGGACATTTTCCCTTCTGAATCAATAAAGAGCAATGATACAGCAAGCCTATCGTGTCATAATTGTGTCTCAACTGGATACTCAATGAAACAATAAAGATTAGCATTATAATATAATCAGAACATAATAGTGTACTTGCCTCAAATTAAGTTGTAATTGACTTGTAACTTGATCATGTTGGCACAAAATAGTCGCAGATGTCATAACTATGCAAGATGGCCTCTAACGATGGAACAAACGGTGCAATTGCGCCCATAACGGTCCAACTAGCCTAGGGTTGATATAAAGAAGTTAGGATTCGCATGAATTATGATCGTACGATTAGTTATGGTCAAGATTAATCCAATCTAGAATATAAAAGAAAAACTCTAAATAAGGAAGAAAAAAAATTGGGGAAATTATTTATAACCTATTTCAGAAAATAATTATGATACTTGAACTATATTTTACTAGTCAAAACATTTTAGATAGATAGGCCCTGTTTGGTTATGCTTTAAAACATAGCTGTTCTGAGTTTAAACTCAAATTCCAAACAAATAACGTTTGGTTATGACACACTCTAAAAATCTTTTCTAAACTTTCATTCACAAAACAACTTTTAAACTTCACTTTTAGAAAACAAGAAAAAGGTGTTTTCCGGAATTTTTTTCTCACTCATTCCGGTCCCTCAAACTCTCAGGGGTCTCCTACTCACTCTCTCTCTCCACATTCTCTCTCATGTTCCCTCTGTCTCCACTTTTTTTCCCCAAAGTTCTCAACTCCTCCACCATTTCTACTTCTTCTTCTTCATCAAAGTCTAACCCTAACCCTAACCCTAACCCTAGCCTCGACGTGGACGACGATCTCGACCGTCTCGACGAGAGGACGACGACCTCTTGGAGACTTGGCCGACGGCGAGGACGACGACTGCGACGCCTCCCGTACGGCGAACTCGACTTGGCCGACGACCTGGACGACCTCGACGAGGAGGACGAACTGGACGACCTCGACGAGGATACTTGGCCGAGGTCACCTCGACGAGGAGGTCGAACTGGACGACCTCGACGAGGACACTTGGCTGAGGTCACCTCGACGAGGAGGTCGAATTAGACGACCTCGGCGTGGACAGTTGGCCGACGACCTCGGCAAGGACACTTGGACACGAGGAGGTTGAACTGGACGACATCGATGCAGTCGACTAGACCGAACTCCCTTCTTCCTCCCCTCTCCCCAAACCCTAACCCTAATTCTCCATTGATCCATCGATGGACTCTGTGGAGGTGGGACAGGGTCGCAGGGGGTGCCGGGACCCGAGGGTGGTCGTGGAACCGAGACACGAAGTCGGGGAGGGGGAGGACGGGACGACTGGTGGTGGTGGTGCTTTGTGGGAGTAGGACACAGGACACAGATGAGAACACATCTATGACACAAGACACAGACATTAGCTTAAAAATATTTGTTGGAAATTTTTACCAAACAAAAATTAAAATTTTTTTCCAGAAAGCTATTTTTCATGAAAGTAACCAAACACAAATTCAGAATATGTATGTTCAGAAAACAATTTTATAACATCTTCTTTGAAAACTGATTTCAGAAAAAAATTTCAGAAAACTTATCCAAACGGACCCATACTATCATAGAAAACCTTTTTGAGCTAAACCCAAATTTGAAATTGATTATAGCGTCAAGTTCAATACTATATATGATATAATTTAGATATATTAACATTTATTTAAAAATAACTACAAAAATGCTAATAGTAAAATAATAATAATATTATATACTGAATACTTATACATATACTCAAATTTTATATACTGTCAGCATAGCATCCCACACCAGCATTGATTATTGTTCCCACTCACTTATGCCAAAAGAAAAAAAGAGGAGAGAGAGAAGTAATGGAAAGAGTAAGGGAAAGCAGAGAAAAAAGCGAGTGAGAGAGGATTCAAGAGAGAAGGAGAGTTGACTGAAAGAAATTGGGGAGGAATGAGCGAGAGAGAGAACGAGGCTCACCGTGATCCGGCGCTTGGTTCATCGGCGATGGTGATGCGTGAAGGAGAGGGCGAGCACGTGTACGGCGGTTGTTGAGCACGAGGTGTGCGCCGGAGAAGAAGGGCTCCAACGGCGGTAGAACTTTGTGGCAAAGCTTGACGCATGACACACGAAGACGTCGATGGTCAGATTTGGTAGGGAGAAGGTGGCTCGACTGGTCTCAGCGCTCGTCTGCTACTTGCGGTGACTCAGGAAGTGGCGCTTAGCTCGGATGGTCATGGTAGCGATTCTGTGGAGGACAGCGACAAGGGAATTTAGGGTTTCGGCTAAGGCGAGTAAGTAAGCATGGTGGTCGGGTGGGGAAGTGGGGTTCAGGCGGTGGTGGTGGAGGATGACACTGGCGGTGGGTTTTTATGAGGAAGGCCGACAAGTGGTGGCACGGCTCTGGTTCTTGGTGGTGTTGCTGAGTTTGGCACAGGTGGCGGTGGCGAACTCGCAGCGGTTGTCCAGGCGCTGGACACAATGGGGTGGCGCTCGGTGAACAAGGCCGCGGTGGTGAGGTTTGTAGGAAAAGGCAGTATCGAGCTAAGGCAGCTACGACTGTTCTCCGACGACGATGTTGTGCTCAAGAACTCTACACTCGATGACACCACGCTCGAGATCTGGCACGATGCTCGAGGCTTTGGCACGACGCTTGATGACTCTGACGATAGCTCTGGTCGACCTCAACTGGCGGCAAGGTTCTCGAGAAGGCAGCGGAGGCGGAGGACACGGCGGCACTCTGATAATTGACACGGCTGGTTAGGGTTAGGGTCGAATTAGTGAATTTTTGGAAATTGATGATTGGTCATATCTGGAGTTGTCGGACATGATAGGATGATGTAACTAATAGAAATAAAATAATGAATACAGACGGTGCATGGCATGACATGACACGGCACGATGGTGGTGAAGATGTTGGCTAATTGGCTAGGTGATGGTGTTGGAGAAATTTTGTGGAGAAAAATGAAGGGAAGCCTCCCCTGTATATAGGAGTAGGGTTCCCTAATTAGGAAAATAAGATTTATGGAACAAATCTTTCATAGATTTAATTTAACCAATTAGATTGATTGAATCTAAATCCATTATTTGATGGCAACAATAATTTAAATATATCTAATGTTTCAAAAATAGATTTTATAAATTTAAATCTAGAAAGATAATAATAAATTAAGAAAAAAGTTTATTTTATAAATAAAAAAAATTTTAAAAATTTGACAAATCATTTCGTCAATCAACACATTTTTAAAAATAAAACAAAATTTATTTTCTAACTAGAAAATATTTAAAATAAAATAATAATAATTTTAAAAAAATAGAAAGTGGCTTACAAATCTATCACCTTAGAAAATTTGCACTCGAAATTTTAAAGGAT